>JAULBP010098906.1:0-19776 GCA_032355345.1 Lepetodrilus pustulosus
GATTGTTCTTTCAGAATATGTAATAACCCCGATAGTGACCATTTTTCCCTATGCAAGTATGATCTTGCCCCTTTAAGATAGTATGCCCACATGTGACACACAGACATGCACTTAAAGCTGTACATACTTCCACAAGGCACCTGGTTATGTCGACCTGTGACCTGCAAACAATACCCTGCAGAATACTTGCTTATAGAATACTACTACACGAGTGACATGAATGATATGTAAAGTTATCGAACCTGGAGCATTGTTTTGATATCAATTTTCATAGATTATGTCCGCTCACAAGTATACATACAGAGACCTGTTGGGCTATATACTAGTCTTCTTTGTCTATAACTGCTGTAGGAAACAAGCACGCGCGCGCGCGCACACACACACACATACACACACACACACCCGTACCCACAAACACGCGCACACACACGCGCATGTAAACAGAAACACCCACGCACAACTGAGGACAAGCACACATATATCTTGACTTCGCGTTAGTCGCTAACCTTTGCTATCAAGAGATGACAGAATGGAAGTGAGAAGAAATGACAGCGTCATAGAAGAAGACATCAAATCGTCGTTAATGTTCATTATTACATACGCAGTAGCGTAAACCTCATACTTTGCATAATTTACATTACGTTTCTTGTCACGAATACAGACTAGCGTAGCTGTGGATCGTCTAACTCTAGCTATACGTTTCCAGATTTATGAAATGCAAGGTTTCCCCAATCTACCATATCGCTATGCTAATACCGCTATTATGTGTGATATCACTACGCTGATATCGCTATCTTCCGTCAGATGGTGTATCCCTATGCGAATACCGCTACCTATCTGTTACCAGCTGGTTACGTCGCTAGGTTAGTACCGCATTGGACTTGTCACGTCCGTGTCTGGATACCGTCTGAATGCTGCACCTTATCAGCCCATTATTTATGAAGTCAATGACTTGACATTTAAACGTCATATAATGGCAATAATCGCGGTTCCAGCTGAGATAACAAATAGCACATTCAATACATGCCACAGTAATAATTTCTACTTCTTCGCAATCTATTGGCAGAGTGTTATACATCACAGTGTTGATGCCGCGTTCTGGACCCGGATGTGTTCACACGACTCGCCAGATTATTCAGTCGGGAGAATACGCTGCTGAATTCCAAGAATCTACATCGAGGCATAGGCCTACATACATGTACATAATTGGACACTGAGTACATTATAAGACGTGTTTGTCTGTCTCCACGTGAAGCGAGACTTGTCCACAGGACTTGAGATTGCCCCTGGTGACAAGGAAACGAATGCACGTGTGAGAGAGCGATGTGCGCGAACGGGACTTTGATAAGTCAGGCATGGAACTCTGTACACGGCCCTTCTGTAGGGTGACGTTCCGGAGGCGCTACATGCATGGCTGCCGTTAGACTAGGCTACCGTGTACCATTGCTGTGTGACGTATTCATATAGAACAAGCAGTGATGTGAAAACTATGAATGGACAGAGAAGCGCCCTAATTTATATTGTTGTTCATTCTCTGGTTATGCTTGCATTTTCTTGTTTTCCTGTACAGGACGGTTGGAACACTGTGATACAATATTATGCCTTTAATACCTATTATTTTTAGGACTTTAAGCGCCGGATGCAAGTAAATGATCCATCTCGATAAACACGTAGTAAAGTGTACGTGATACAGATATAGATGTATCTGGACGAAGGGCGAGGCGCATAAAAGGAACAGCAGATAAGCGGCATATGGACAACCTCGCTCCTGTCATAGGAACAGCGGGCTCAGAGCGTAGTAGCGCAGAATGTGTACACATTAGTAACTTTATATACACGTACGTCTTGAAGCGGCACCAACTGCAGCAGCATGCTATTATACGTATTAATTCACAGTCAGTGATGACCACCTGATACTGGCAGCTCCAGTGATTCCTGCCTGGCGGTAAGACAGGGTGAGGTGGTGTACACACAAGTGCCAATACCACCACACCACACCACACCACACCACCCCACCCCACCCCACCTCCACCACACCACTCCCGGTAGGTTCCGTGCGATGTAGCTCAGCCAAAACAACATTGCTTTTGGATGAATGAATTGGATTGCGTCGTGGATTTGAGCCTCTGAGTGCTTATAGATAATTACGTGTTCCTACACCAAATGTGACTCAACGAGACAAACCATCCCTAGGTAAAGTAGGGCTTGTTGGATCATTTGTCAGAATGACATTGAAAATACTGTAAGCCAATGCCACTATTTTTTATGGAATCATATTTCAAATGACAGACATTTTGACTATACAATCTATATGTCGTAAACATTACTATATAGACATGCTGGCTGCTAATGGTAATAATATGTCTACTATCTATAGATGCAATGGATTTCAGGAACCTTTCACTTTCTCTTGTATTATACGTGACAAAAAGTAGCCTGACCTTCTATACGTAATTACTCAACTGTCTGCTACATACATGGCATTGCTCACTGGAGTGTACCGCTACCCCTGGTGTAGAGCCTCATTGTATGGAAGTCTCGATAGCTAGAACTGATAGAAGCGAACACTCGGCGCAACGCGTAATTAAAGCTCTGCATACCGCTTCCACAATTAGGATGAATCCCAGTCAATGCATAAAGGGGGATAATCAGGGATTACGGACAATTATTAACTAATCTAATAGATGCAGATTAGAGGTACCTATCAGTGCTTGCCTTGCCGTTTATTGCACTATATGATTAGAAATATCGAACCACTATTCTTATGTTGGTTGTCGCTAGCGGTGTGTTGTGCACACATGCACACACGCACGCACTCTCAACATCCCGTAGACATACTTAATTGATGTTCAAAACAATGTTTGCTTGTTCAGAGGGTAGATTATATTGGAATTCATGTGCCTCTTGATTCATACAGTCTGTTATCTAAACTGCACTTTTGAACCCCGCCAGTAAATGGGGTTGGTCTCGATGTTGACATATGGTATTAGTAGATCCCAACAGACGCCGGTTGTATATCAGTCGCCCTCTGGGTAGAATATCCATAACCTACGTCCCATGGAAAGCTGTCAAGGCCATTATATCGCTTCTTGTCCGTAACCTCTAGCGGAGGTCAGAGTTGGAGATAGAACTCCTGTAGCCCTGCCCAGGTCGTATACCCATAGACGTGCTGACGATGCTTCTAGCTGATTCCACAAGTCGCTGTTGTCGATATCCACAAGATTGCTTACATAAACTCCCAGGTAATCATCGAAACCACGTCATATCATCTCCCTATATTCCTACAATGACGTGCGGCTGTCACTACGCTATTGATACAAGAAGACGGGGATACCAGAACATTAGCACGTGATTGCCTGGTGGATGCAGCCGTCATTAGCCATGTTATACCATTCACAGACTAGCTATTAATACCCTATGTTTTTCAGAACTTATTATTAGGAATAGTTGCACGCTTTGGTCACAAGAATGGTCATTTCAGAATGCAATGGTAGGCCTACTGGTAGTAGAATAACCGGAGAACTGAAGTTTGTAAACTTACATTACGTGAAGGTACTTAAAATATTTAGACAATATACTTTTATAATTATTAATGTGTACTGCAATACATTAGAAAAGTATCAAACTGATTTGTCTGGTGTCCCTCTAGCAACTGTATGTCCGAGACCGTCTATTTTGAATGCGAAGTACATGACGTTAATAGTTGTCGGAATAAATTGATGAACTGATTCTATTTGATAATGGTACGATATTGTCATGAAGTGAATATTTCATGCTGCCAAGAGTACCATCTGTTAAGAGAAGACGACTGTAAGATGACTCGATGATACACGCGGTCCACACGCGCACATACCAGATAGGTTTCTTGTCACAGTTCCACTGCTGACGTAAAACCGTCACAAAGACTTAAAAAAACCTGGCATCATATGTATAGCCATCCATAGCTGGAACAACCCGGCGTTGTTACCTTGTACCTTGTTCCTTGTTCCGTCGTATTATTACGAACATCGTGGAGTAGGCTGTACAGTAGGTATGAGAAGAACAGCAGCAGCAGCACGAGCGTGGAACAAGAACGTTCATCAGTTCCAGAACTCTGTACCGTCGATTACGTCATCAATGATTATGTTCCGTGGAAGATGCACGGGAAATTAAGAAATGTTCGCCTGTAAGCTCGGGCAAACATAACATAACATGGCACTGCATCTGTGTAGCAGCTATTACGGATGTGACGCAGAGTCCGGGGTATAACAGCTCCAGAGAGAATTTTAACATGCATCTATGCTCATGTCCACATGAACAATGACAACATATATCCAAGTATATATTTGTTTTGTATATGGAATGTAGAAACATAATATTTGTTTATTTTACATCTATCTGGACGCATTATTCCGTTCTATGGACCTATGTAGTATGTAGTATGTAGTATGTAGTATGTAGACATAATTTCCGTTTCAACTACAAGAGGAACATACAGTTCTCTAATCTTCGTCGGTCCTCATCCGCATTCCAATATTTTAGAGCTCGTGTGCGAAGTATATAGCGGACCTGCAATGATAGCAACTATATCAATAAGTGATGATAAGTATGGACGACGCACCGCCTTTCTGAAGGTAAACCACGTGATAGACACCCCCTCCCCCTCCCAGCGTCCCGGCATACACCGCGGATGCACGCGATACCCGGTACACCTTCATGCGATTACGATGGCCACGATCCACACGACTGACATATTATCTATTAATGCCCCATGGAATGAACACACAGACAACCAGAGCAAGCCAGCAGACAACCAGAACAAGCCGATAAACAATCAGAATAAGCCGACAGAACCGGAACAAGCCGACAGACAACTAGAACAATCCGATAGACAACCAGCACAATTTATCAGACAACCAGAACAAGCTGGTAGACAATCAGAACAAGCCGACAGAACCAGAACAAGACGACATACCTAAACAGCTGTGTGAATGTGAATGCGAGGTCATACACAATTGTTTATACCGACATTTATTCTAATTAAGATAAACATAAAAAAATATATCGTTATTGTGTGTAATGATTAGATAAGACTATAATGAAGCTGGTGTGTATATGAACATTGATGGCATCGCGCTCTGCTGTGACAGAGATTAGAAAGTCTTCAGCTTCTATACATGACTGGTCATTGTTCTACAGTTGAAGACAAGTATACATCAATTGAAAAAGTGTAATTACATTACTCCTACACTTGAGATGGTAATTTAGTTTAAACTTTGACGTACATTGTGCAGCGGGGGCAGACTGACGGGGAAACTGTTGGCGACATTTACTGCATGCTGAACAGAGAGGAGACACACTACACTCAGCCACTGTATTCAAAATCTCTGTTCATGTAGGGCATTGGCATTTCATTCATGTACGCAACACCAGCCGCGCTGACAACACCAGCCCCGCTGACAACACCAGGCTATCTGACGTGAGATTATATCAGGCTATCTGACAATACCAACGAATCTGACAACAACAGGCCATCTGACATGAGATTATACTGAGCTGAACACAAGTACACGACATGATAATCCATATTGAAGTCCTAGAACATTTTAAATAGTTACGTGCATTCATGTGCATGTCACTAGTAAGCGACAGACTTGAGGATCCGAGTTGATCATGCTTCCAGTGAACCCCATGTTTCCTAAACATCTGCCCACAGGAGTGTATGCATCTTTCGTAAATGTGGAAATCATTACACTCACATCATAAAGAAACATTCCCAATTACATTAATTACGTTGAATTAATTTATTACTGCATGCATTATGGAGTTTGTGTTTGTTTCTTGGTTACCAAGCGTGCTTCAATAATGTTGACGTAGTCTTCAATATGCTGAACGCTTGACCAGGTGCGGACCAGACCGTGTAGGACTGCATTGTCAGCTCGATTATCTCCCTTGTTAGTCACCGCCGGCATCACCCGCTAGGGATATTCCAGCCATATAATACTCTTGTAGAGCGAAAACTGGTATGGTTACTTTATCCTGTTATTGAAACCGGAACCATATAATGCTAGTACATAATGGACGGTTCTTACAAACATTTCAATACTAATATTAATTTAATATCTATGCATATTGTCTGCTTGATTTATTGGCAACTTAATTTATTGAAATATCGTTATATAATACTACTGATAATACCGACATCAATGGTCAGCACTACGCGGCTAACGTTATTGGTTTCAATAACTAGGATACCGGATCCTTTCAATGACATGCATGCGAACATGATTACATGTATATACCTTAATGCTTTATAATACATTTAAGGGTCTCTCTCTCTCTCTTTCTCTCTCTCTATCTCACTCTCTCTCTCTATCTCTCTCTATCTCTCTCTATATCTACCTCTCTCTATCTCTATCTCACTCTCTCTCTCTCTATCTCTCTCTATCTCTATCTATCTCTCTCTCTATCTCTATCTCTATCTCTCTCTCACTCTCTCTCTCTCCCTCTCTCTCTCTCTCTCTCTCTCTCTCTCTCTCTCTCGTGTAGTCCTACCAGCGTGAGTTAGCAGCGTGAGTCGTTATAGCATACACTTATCGAAATGTCACGCTTGCTAAGTTGGTAGACGGACACACATAAAGGACGTTCAGATTTCATTCCATCATATGTCTGCATGACATAGCCTCACGGGACAAGCAGATCCGTGGTGCAGCCCTTAGGGAATCCAAGGGCAGCCCACATCCTATCATCAATGTACGCCCCAGTCATCCCAAGATATAACAGATGGTTTCTACATTGACATATGTCTCAGTTGAGAAATTACTTTGTGAACTTATATCAGACAAGAGAACATCATAGTCGCATACGATCACAGAAGATGCATGGCGAGCTGCTCCATACATCGAGGGCCGTGGGCCGAGAGCTAGTAGCTGGGAACGATATACAAAAGCATTGGCTGTTTCTGGGATTAACGGTTTTGTAAAATTATCATATGATGTACATGGACTTAAAAGCATACTATCACAAAGTGCATCAGTAAATAACTTTTGGGTGGACAAATCAACCGTAAGTAGTCTCAGATAGAAATTCGTTTGTGCATTACTAGTATATAGATCAAGCACCCGTGATAGCCCATGTATCATATGATAATTTTTAAAAACATCAAATACAAATGAAACAAAATGAACTATGACCTTATTCAGGTTGTCATAACTGGAAAAGTCCAAAACAGTTTGTTGAAATGGAATTGTGCCTACCATACAGAGGTGGAAAGGTTTTTGGAATTACAAACAGGATTATTTATATGTCAAGTGAATGTACTTTATCGATTAGAATTAGTCCAAAACAACCATTTATATATGTGATATTATGCCTTCTAATGAACGTTTAAGACTCACTTTGGTTACTGGCGGTTTAGGAAACAGCTACCCGTACCCGTAGTTTATCCATGAGTATATTCCCAGCGGTACCTGGCATGGTGTTTAACCATTCCAATGAAAGTTCGCACGATGTGTAGTGGGCGTTTGAATGGAAATATCCAATATGGTTATCTGCATTGACTAGTACAAATACTTACAAGCCACAATTTAAAGGTCGCGATTGAATGTGGATTTCACTCACGAAATCGAAACTGACCGTAATTTTGATGGCCGCTGAACAGTCAGTTCATGATATGCCGGGTAAATAAATATGAATTATACATATTACTCATCGTCTCGTAAAGGTAATTTGAGGTCCTTTTAATAAATACGAAGGCTTCCTTGCACTCAATGTTTACACTAGTAGATAGATCACTCTCTTAGCTTGTGGGAAGTTATGTATGCACTACTGGAAGATAATCCGTAATAGTGCATGTAATAGTGTAATTCGCTGAAGTAGTGTGTCCTACAGTCGTGACGGAACAACGTTATGACCTCATTATGGTTAAACAAAGAGTACAGATAGTTTTACAAAGCGGCATGTTGTTTCTTTAAGTTTTTATTAAAATAAGTTGTGTAGCACTACTATAGATAATAAGATGCACGAGCAGTACGAACCCGTGTCGAGGGTTATCATGGGGTAGTTAATGTAACAAACAATAGTGTCTATGTGGCGATACAGACGCGTATATATCGGGATATTACAGGCCCGGATGTCCCGTTTACGGAGCTGCTTTAAACTGCGGATAGGAATTACACAGTACAAAACGCACAAATGTGAAAAGGCTACAAAGTAGCATGTAGATATCCTACAGTACAACATTATTACCACCAGGCTAATATTTATCTCTGTCACGTCTAGTTAGTTCCTGGGCTACTGTAAACTGCTGGTGTATTCATGCTGGTGAGTGCTCTCCCCTTCCACCATAAAGGAACATCAGGTGGCATGGATGCATAGTGTGGTATGGACAGGACTGTTACAAATTGATCCATTGGTCTCATCACCATGACTAGAACTAGCCAAACCAACTACACGAGTACTAGCCACAGTATACTAGTCTAGTGGACTAGCCACAGTGATGATTCAATCAGAGGACGTGCACAGCAAGATGTGATACACGAGTTACGCATCCCAGTTATGGATGGCCGACTTACAGGATTAATTAGAATGTCTATATCTACGGAGCAGGACTCGCCTTAGGCCTGATTACCTCTTTAGTGGAGATTACTTAAGGTGTCGTCCTGTAATAGAACTAGTTATGCAGTTTAACGGTACCGGCGCCAGTTGCAGGTCCTAGGAACCGTCCCCGGACACGGAGGAGTCGACTGACCAGTAACACATTGACACTGTGTTAGAGCGGGCACTACGAAACAAGTATTACGAAACACCGGAACATACATACAACATGTTAAGTATGACTTCCGGTGTCGTGGCCACACTGTGCCACCAGATCAAGGCGGTGATCACTGATACCTCCGCATACCGGAAATTATAATTATAATGCATCTCATCTATCTATTTGTCAAATGTAGTTAAAAATATATAACCCTGCAATTACTGTTTGGTGCAGATTAAGCAAGGCCTCACGTAATTACGTATTTGACGTCTTCTTCATGTGGGACACGTTAATCAACATTTTAATTAGCACACTATTGATATCGTGACTGATATAGAAAGAAGAATGATCTATTTTATATTGGCCTGTCCCCGATATTGGACTGGGCGTCGCCCGTGATTTCTCCGATTATTTCAAACTCCGATTACGGCACATTCCGTGCCTATCAAAGAACGGAATCACGACGTAGATCTTAACTCAGGGATACGATCTTATAGGGATTGCCTGTTCATTAACTCTGATGTCATTGGTACAGAATTCGTGCGGGACAGAAAAGTGGGTCACTCTCCGGTCAGTCGGCAGGAAATCCTGCTACACGCTCGCTTAATCTGATATTAATCACTGATTATTCAGATGTCAATCACAACCAATAGTAATCCCTTAAGACATCGGCTACGCTCATTTCTTTTCTGTCATTTAATTATTATCTCCCTTTAATCCCACTTCTGACACCATGATGAGAGGGTGGGCCTATGAATTATTCTGTTTTACTTCAAAAGACGCATTCCATCGATATGCTCCTTTGTAGCCTGGCCGATGGCCGATGTCTGAGCCCAACCGGAACGGGAAGTTGGCGCTGCGCGGGTAATTGCTGGAGCTGATGAAGCCAGGCGGGGAACAATGGCGGCCAGAGTGGATTGTAGGACGACGTGTCATGATCGTCATCTAGTGAGGATGATGTGCTGATCGGAGGACATCGTGACCCGATATCATACACTATCACCGCGGATGTCCTGCATCGTCACTTGTAAGGGACTTACTATTTGCCAATATTAAATAGATTATTCTTCGTTATACATCAGTCAGGATATCATTCCAGGTGTATTCAACCGAGGAAGATATTTGGGGTGGAGGGTGGTCGATGACAACACGATTAAAAGAAGCTGTATTAACATACTACCAGGTTAGAACAAGGGTCTGGCAGCGCATGACAGACAAATGTAAATAGTTGCTACAGGCGTGAACGAATTGGTTTATACAGGCAACAACATTGTCATATTAGCATGGTTGTAGGCGCAGCAAGTCGCTGTCTCATCGCTGACAACATGTTTCGATCTCCAGTTGTAACAGGAAACTAGGATGACGTCGTCATTTGTATGCGCGTTCATTTGTTTGATCGTCGTAGATTTCGGAGGTACCAATTTCCGTTGTACTTGTCAAGTATGCGCTCTGACAGGGCGAACCCGTGTGTGTAGTAGTCAAGCTAGTTCCACCTGTCTCTCTCATAATATTATCACATTTGGCGCTTACACAAGTACATACATAAAAACAACATTAACAAATAAAATATAATTTACTACAGCTTGAATAATGCTATGTGATAATGAAAGAATAATGTTTTTCTTGGGGTATGTATTATTTCAGACGGTACAAACTGTTTGCAACAAAGGATGTATGCAGATATTGTGTCAGCCGAAATACATAACTGACGCAATTCCGAAAAGGTACTAGCTTATTTACTGACATCGTTCTAACCATACAATGTTTAAAAGTTAAGATCGATCCATAAAATACGCGAACGGTTGGAAGGCCATCTACGAATACTAGTAAGCTAATACCTCAATATTAACGAAGGACGCTGATCGCGACAGATCTGTTTTCAGAAACAAAAACTTGACGAGAGCCTAGATTTACAGGTACAGATTATTATCTCAAGGACCAGACATATCTACAGGTGCAGGTGATCATCACACGCTATATAGAGATATACAGCTGCAGATTATCATCACACGCTATATAGAGATATACAGCTGCAGATTATCATCACACGCTAAATAGAGATATACAGCTGCAGATTATCATCACACGCTAAATAGAGATATACAGCTGCAGATTATCATCACACGCTATATAGAGATATACAGCTGCAGATTATCATCACACACTAAATAGAGATATACAGCTGCAGATTATCATCACACGCTATATAGAGATATACAGCTGCAGATTATCATCACACGCTATATAGAGATATACAGCTGCAGGTGATCATCACAGGTTCCAGACAGATGGGAAGTGACACGTTATATATCGCTAGTCCATCAGTATATCAGACGTACGATACTAATGCTGTGATTACTAGAGCATCTACTGTATTATTTCTGTCTGTGACCACAGTTATCACAATACATAGAGTTTAGGAGTGCAATAAATACACCCATATAACCTAGTGAAATAACACAATAGAGGCTAAATCACGTATATTTTAGAGTAGCCGGACACCAAATATAACAATTAAAACAATGGACGCATACTTCAGAGTAGCACGTGACATGATGACTTGACGTCGCCATGCAATATTACAAACCACCTTGATCCACTATTTCACGACAATATCAGTTTTACCAACTCGCTTAATAAATTCAGTATTAAATGACCACTCATGTTAGATCCTAAAATCCCTAAAAGCCTTTCATGCAACCGTCCATAACTTGCATAAGTCTGGCCTGGTGTCTGTATGTACGACTGTCTTACAGCTTGAGATCGTATACTATTACCTATATATAACACATACACGTGCTGACGGACTGTATTATCGTCATGCTATCAAGCACCACACCACGGACTAGACCCTAATACTCATTGCGTGATACAGCACCAACATTTCTTACAAGAACCCTCCTATTGGATTAGTCCATGTATACTTCATCCCTGAAAGTCACCACTGTTACAAATCTGCTCACAGGACCGTGTAAAGCTTGCGTGGGAGTGATTCACCAGAACTTCTTAACAGACACGTTCACAAGACTGCAGATTTATGTAGACAAACCAACGAAACGCCTTTGTTCGTTTCATCTCTCACACATAGACTATCATTCATAGACTTGACAATTACGTTCCTCTATGTTTTATCTAGCGTGGCAAGACGGACTTAAACGAGCGTACATAATCACGTTATTGAGCATGCGTGTTAATTCCAACTTCCTGTGTGCCGTGATTATGTTAATGCTGGTCTCTGTCAGTGGTACAAACATACATAATACAAAAGACGTAAGTAATGCAGCATATTCACTAGTAAAAGCAACAAGCGATATCTGTTGCAGTATCATCAGTTATGCCAACTGGAACACAACAGACTAAAAAACGTGGTAGGACAGGACTAAATTCCTCGTAGACTCGTCTTAGATGGGATGGATGTAGGCCTACGAGTCCGAGTGTCGCTGACTCTCACGAGCTAGGTTAGTCCGTTGTGAAATTCTTAACAAGCAATTGCTGTGTACTCTGAAAAAGACACGCCACAGGGAAATACTACTGTAATGAGTTTCACGGAAAGATAGAGTCCACAACATAATTTAGTAATACAGGAAGTGACGTACATCTGGTGTTAGACGCGGACATTTGGACGTGAGAAGCAAACCTGCAGACATATCTCCGTCCTACAACTGTTGGGAGGGTGCACGGTGTGTCTGGAACTAGACTCCTATATCCAGCACATCATGCAGCTGATCGGGTAACAGTGGCATCCATAGCTCCAATAACAGTGTTACGCACTAATACTACGATAACAAGGCAATGGAAACCGGAAGTCGGGTGAATGAACGACCCCTGGCGACTAACCAACACAAGGAACGGCAGACACTCTGGTTGTTCTGTGATAACGTCTCAGAAGATTGAGGAAAGGAATGCGCGGCTCCCTCGCCACACTAAGCAAACACAGATGGTGCTAATACTCACAAACGAGCAACTTCCCTGCAATAGCAGAAGGTGTTTACACGAATATAGGGGTCCGAACCTCGGACAATCCATGGATATTCTGCATATATATTTCCGAAGAGTATCCATTAATTATCATATTAAATAGCATTTAGAATAACGACGCAAATAATCATTTGAAGTGATAATTATTGAATATTAACGATAATTTAAAAAATATAAATAATAATAATAATATTATTATTATTATTATTATTATTATTATTATTAAAATAATAATTAGAATGCACCTACGCGATCGTTTATGCAATGCTCCTGGCGCTACATTATGGTATATTTGTTAAAAGCCAAGCATACACATATACAGAGAAAACTATAAAGAAATGATACCAGTTCTTTATTGTTTTATTCGTCTATATCACCTACATAAACTGTGGAATATTGACATGTGTGTTGTTAGAAATACATTGCAGAATATCGATACCAGACTGTATTCTGTAGCCCCCAACTACAATACTTATGGAGATAGTTATGTTCAGAATACCGTAAACTAAATTGTTATTTTTTAGATTTATGGACAAGATTATATACTTGAGTGGCAAACAAGACAGAAATGTATTCCTATCACGTTCTTCTATTACCAATAATCCTAGGATTGTTATAGAAGTGCTATCTAAGCCCGGCATGCACTGGTAGGTCACATAGATAACGTGCACTCTGCTATCCTCTCTCTCCATGTCAAGAGGATCATAATAAGTGCGGGTATTACCAGAGGGAGAACAAAACCTGCACATAGTCACTTAAATATAAAATAATTCACGACTTGAGTATTGTGTGTCTTGAGTGGAAGTAATGGTGTAAGTGTGGACGTGTTGGCGTCGGTCGGACAGTGGATCACATGCACGTGCTCTCAGTCGTAGTTACACGTGAGTTGTTGCTTTATTACACATGATGTATTCATATTATACAAACCGTAACAAAACCATGCAGTCAAAATAGCTCCATCTTTCATAGTATGCTGCGATACTACCAGTTACGTGACGTCATAGGTACTGCCAGATTATTTATTTTCTTGGGATAAAACATGATCAACAACTATAAGCTTAGGTAAAGCACGCCAACAGAGAAACGTAAACAATGTATTGCTTAC
Source organism: Lepetodrilus pustulosus (assembly GCA_032355345.1). NCBI lineage: Eukaryota > Metazoa > Mollusca > Gastropoda > Lepetellida > Lepetodrilidae > Lepetodrilus > Lepetodrilus pustulosus. The sequence continues at coordinate 13,818 of JAULBP010098906.1, forward strand.
CTCCCTTGTTGTCTGTTACCAACTGCACGTGGTTTCGCGAAATGAGCCGTTCTATCAAGAAGGAGACATACCAGACCCGAGTTCTGGAAACAAATTTGAGTTTGAGATTTTGTTAAATGATTCTAGTACTCCCATTAACTCAGTGCTGCAACTCGAGTATGGCTATGGGTTTCAGTTGTTACTTAAATTACATCACTGAGTCAGTTGGAGAAATCTCAGCTGAGTAAAGGCTCAAACTAAACTGTATTTCTAGAAATCGGGGCCAGAAGGTATGATAGTAATAATGCTGTCACGTGCGGGACATGTGACGTAGTGGCAACAAGTTAGTGTTGACACTTGAATGACCGTAACCTGATACCGGTATCGTGTATAATGATGTCCATTTCTCGGTGTGTTGATGATGCATGTTGCTACGTCGGACTTCCGGTGTGCCCACAACGCGCTCCGTGTAGCAGGCATTCACGTAGCTTTACTGCAGCCATAGTGCTATGTGCTATACAGTATAGTACAGTTCAATGTTCAGTGGAGTTCAATGTAGAACACTCCACAACATCTCCCAGGATTCCTCTAGTCACGAGCTTGTTTTCAACAATAAAGTAAAGAGTTGTTAACCATCTCTATTGACGTCTTGTGTAGAGGTGGTAAAAGGTCATTCCGGGAATGTTGAATGAAAACATGATTTAAGCTTCTGAAAGCCATTACTCTTGGTTGTAAATGGCGGTGTATGTATCTAAAATATACAGGAATATTCTTAAGTGAGTCTTTCTGTAGCCTGTGCAGGCCCAAGGTCATTGTAGACGACGGTGGCCAGTGGTGGCTTCGTTTTACGGATGGAACTCTCCTCTGCACATTTACTCCTACAGTCAGTAGAAGGACACTTTTTCTGATCGGCAACGTGTGTAACATCATCACTATCTGTTGAAACTGCTTGCACTTAAATGAACACGTGTCACCCGTGTGAGTGTCACCAATGTATTTGTGGGGTGTCGTGGCCACGTCTACAACTATACTTCAGCTATACGTCACGTATTTGAGTAACACCTAAATGTCCCACTGACGGTCGTAAATGTTATTGGATGATTTACCAAGTACAACGTATTTGGAAATAAAGTAACCTTTATGCTTTTATTGAATGTTTAAACATATAATTATAAAACATATTAAAACGCTTCCCCAAAATAAAATAAATAAACACACAATGACAATAAACACATAAATAGCAACAATGGAATAGATATACAACTACACACAACGCAACCGGATGTGGTCGTCATTGTAAAGACATCATCAGACTATTGATGGCTTTCAGTCGAGCCTGTTCCAATGAGAACGGCTCTTATTAATTCCATATTATTAATTTATCATTGTGAAGTCCCTTGTTGGCGTTAGTATTAGGGCTACTGGCGCTCAGGCGTCTGTACCAGTGGCCACTGCTAAATGATGCATGTGTAAGTGCCATGCTAGACATACACACACCAGATCTCCGTGCTGTTCTCAGATACATTAGCTTAAGCTGCTTCATCTCGTCAGGGTGCGGGTATGCTATAATAGTACACGGCTTTAATTAAGTCTCATGGCGGTCTTAATTGATGTTTTATTTTTATGTTTCATTATTCGCTGTACCAGCTCACTTGAAGCTATGCACCATTGGGATTATGAAATGACGTGATGTAATGCCATGTGACGGTGGTCTAGAACATCTGTGTTTGCTATTCAGATGACTCTGTGGGATATGAACACCAACTCGGGTATTACCCAGAGTGCACCTCACCAAGTAAGAGTGCACGGGGAATATACAACATCAGCACAATCAATACATAGATAATCAGCGATAGCCCCAGGAAGTCCATCTCTTCAGTGTTCATGCTACTTGAGCTCTACCAATTCCATCTTCTCAGGATATCACGTGTTTTTATCGTGAAATCGTCTATCAAATATTTGTACATAATATAGATACACAAATGAGAAACCAACCCTGTGACCAGAATACTATCTACATATAGTACTGACTTGTGAGAGCACGTTATGTAGGCTGTTAGCTTCACCGCTATACATCACATTTACTAACCTGTCAAACATTATAGCAAGTGGTACAATCTGGCTAATACTGAATACGGTAGTTCAATGCAGACTTTGTATATTTCTTCATGTATGTCCTCCCCTAACACAACAACTTTTGGATACACATAAGTTCAGATTGTATTTGTTCATAACTTACGAACGAGACCAATTCCGATTGCTTGCATCCTCGGTGTGTTAGTGATCGAATCTTCGGTGTGTTAGTGAGAGGTTCGTCATTGGTATCAGTGGTGCTCACTGGTGAAATCGTACACAGGTTTTTCAATTACGACTCGCTTCCCATTTAGTCTTGCTTCTAAGAATCAATACAAATGCCCGACTTCGGGTCAGAGATGAAAAAGTGAGTTTACCATCGATATGCACACGACTACGAGGTTAACAAAACATCTCTGCTCTACTTCTTCAGTGAACACTTCACGTTGCCAACACACTTAAAGAATTCTGCATAACCCGGACTTCCCAAAGGGAAATTACATTACAGAATCAATTTGTTCCCCAGCTGATGGGGGTGGGGAGATATTAGTCCCGTCTGTGAACTAGCCAGTATTATTACAAACTGCACACAGAGATAGAAGTGCCACAGTCGGTAACAACATCTATACAGACCAGCAGTTGGATGTGGACGACCAGAACCAATTTATCAGAAAGCGTTCACCATATGACAGGATGTCGTCCATTAGTTTCTGGCATAATGTCGTTATTGCGTCAATGTTGCTACAACACTATAGTGTACGCAATACATGAACAACAGTATTCAAGTCATACACGACATTACTTAGAAAGCACAGACATCAGACGATCAGATGTCCATGTACCGGTATGAACCGGAAGTTGCATATGTCATCCAAGCAACGCGTCCGCCGTTCAATCCGTATTCGCAGACTAGCATACAGGTTACTAATAAACGACCAATTGCTTACAAGCATACCGCTAGTAGTCAGCCACATATAAAATATGTATGTCATTGACTATACATTTAACCTGTATTAATATTACTGGATAACACATCTGGTGTGTGTACACTCACGTACATCTACTCTCGGCCTCTATCTTGTATAGTACATGCAATGCCTACCTATCAATGTCTAGATAATTGTATAGATAATTAGGAAACATAACAGCGTCCCACTCCCACATAAGATGATGAATGAGCCAGCACTAGTGTAAGTATTTCAGTCGTGGCGACCAACGCTGCCCACTGCGAGTTTCGCTGACGTTCAGAATTCCTCCTCAGTTGACCTAATTGTTGGTCATAATTAGCCGACTTTGGATAAATTAGTCTACTGTGAAGGCAATTAACATGATCGCGATTAATCATGTAATGAACTCGTACGAGCGAATACCTCTAGCACATACCCTGGCTCCTATTCCTAAAGGTCAGTACACAAGAACATGCTGAGCCGCTGTTTAGATTTACTGGTATACCAAATACAATACTCGGAAATGGTAGACTACTATAATCGTAGAAAATGAACATGTCAAAATTCCTGAAAGTTCTACATGCAAGTGTTTAACAAATGCGTAACATTTAGCAATGCTGGATATAGATTATATTTACTGCAAACGGGAATTAAACACGATAACCTGTAGGTTAACGAAGCATTATCATGAAATAGGTAATGTTTGTTTCATATCATGAAACGGGTCGAATTGTCTTAACAAACAAATGCGTTTTGAATGCATTAAAATACAACGACCACCGTCTTAACAGATAAATACATGTACTAGTATGTGGTTAAACAAGCTTCCATCACAAGACTATGAGGTAAAGGTCATGTACAAAGGGAGAGCATTGACATATACACATTCCTCTCTCACTAGTCATCGTAGCTTATTACTACGTGAACTCGAATCATCCCCGTGTCGCTAACCGCGCCAGCTGGACACATCTTCAAAGAAACTACTTCTATTAATACAGAGGACGACAGACTTGCCATAGTAAACGACACCAACTACCTCGACTTCTTAATGGAGGCTACCAGATGTCAAATGATGTGGTCGTGCTGTCAAATATCAGAGTCTCTCAGCAATCAATATACACCAGTACCTGAAGGAACTACATAATGGTGATATAAAAATATAAATTTCCCAGAATTATTCTGAAGTATAGTTTATTAATACTAATATCTGGTTCATTTTCGCATTATAATCTATAAAGCAAAACAACCCACTTTTATAATACCTTAATTGAAATGAAACGCAACCTTGTAATAGATGCATACCTGTCACAGAATGTAATTTATTTTGATTATAATACATATGCTATAGGATATACGTAAAATGATACATGATGATATCGGTATCAAATGTCTAACCAAGCTATTTCCTTAATTTATATATATTTCACAATAACTTTTATGTTTAGTGGTGTTAATTAAGTATGACAGCTGTACATAAAACTGGCATTCAGTCATGCGAGGATAGTTAATGAAAACATTGACAGTTGCAGTGCTCTCCCTTTGTTGAAGGCCATTGACCTTTCATTGAAATGAATGGGATACCCCAGGAGCCGCGTAGTGGCGCCTTACCACGGCAGTTGTATAGTCCCCAGCATTACTCATGTCTACCTGTGGTGATATATTTTATCAGCAATAAGATAAATACCATAAAAACACGCTGTGTTGTATATGCGTGTTGCTCGAGCTAGACTGGCGATTGTAGCTCCAGCGCGTGACAGATGATACATGTCCGGGGACGGTGGAATGTGTACTCTGGACTCGGGGATCAGGTGCAATTAATAAATCCCCTAGATTAATGAGGACGAATCAATTACATGACTTTCCGTTCTCCATCTCATGATTTACAAGTAAAACAAGGTCCAGCTTGTTTGGGGTCACATGAGAATTCGGGTAAACCGCCATGACGAACTCCACGTAGTGCGATACTGTGGTAGGTGAGTGCTGTAGGCGGCGGTATATCAGTGTGGTGAGATTAATGGTATGAGTCTCCAACTTTGGAAGCTGGAATACTTTGGGAGTTGATTAAACTGTAGGCATCGAGTGGACGTCCAGTACATGCGCATATCAACTGGTGTAAACAGGATTGCTTATCTACTTAAGGCCGCAATGAGGTATGATGTATATATATTTTCCTCAGCGACACAACTTGCTCTCAAACTAATCCATACATCCACAGACGATGCACACGAAAACTTAGTCTTTCTCAATCGATATGTTTGACTCAAAAACGTTCAAATTAATTATGACGATTATCTAGTTAGATACGCGCCAGGAAATTGACCGACATTGGGCTTGACCGTGTGACTGTGTGATGTTAAGTGAGGAACGGTTGTCAACTTGTCCCCATACACGGAAGGCAGATGCCATCAGAAAAGGGAATTGTCATCCTGGGGGGAAAATGAAACAGACTCTGTCAGCGGGTAACTTAGTGTCAAGTGCCTGTAGTAATCTAATTTGTGGGGAACTTGTAAAAAGCGAGGACGAGTCTCAGTGGTCACGTGACTATCGCGCGTGGCCTTGCGGCATACCGTAGATGTGAAGACGGGTTCCACTCAAGGGATGTCGTCGTCTTTCAGAAATAACCACTCCGCAATAACATGCAATATAATTGATATGATTAGGAATAGAAGAGATGTCACTGGAAGAACTAGCATAGGTCGTCAGGTCTGTTCGAAATCATCTCATCATCAACAATTGGTTCGATTGCAGGAAAGACTACAATTTAAGTTAATATCATAACTATTTTAACTCTTCAATCATACATAGAATTACGTTGAAAGGTTAGGTGGAGTCTTTTTACACATCTAAAGGTGGACTCTCACGGTGCGATTTGTAGCAACAAATTGTAGTATCGATGCATGAGAACAATTGCAAATGACGTAGAATCGAATATATCTACGTCATTTTCAATTATTCTCATG
>JAULBP010098907.1:0-11124 GCA_032355345.1 Lepetodrilus pustulosus
AAACGTAAATAGTCTCAGACTGAAATTCGTTTGGTCATTATCTAGGTCTATCAACCGTGATTGTATGCCTTTAAGGTCAAAATATTCAATTAAGGAACTTAAAGAACTGTTAGAATATGGATCGCCATGGTATCAAGTTAAACTAGACAAGACTTCTAATACAGAAATATTGGTATTTAAGCATATTTAATGGAAAATAACATCTTGTACGATTAGATCCAATCGGATGTATAACATTTATTTTCAATTCGCATTACAATTCACCTATCAAACTGAGTACATTTAGTCTTCTGTTTGATGACTCTATTACCAGTTGAGATATTTCAGCGATTCCAGCAGCAACCAGCAAATCCATCATATGCGACAAACCGTCAGATCTCAGGTTTTGGGTGATTGATATTGCCTGCTATATCAATATCTCCTGCAATCTAATTTTTGCTGTGTGTGACTATGAAGTTAATTCATTCAAACATCATGCATAATTAGTGCATAAGAATGTATTCCCTTTGTTACTTTTAAGATCATATACTTTCGTAATTAAAGGTGTAGAGTCTTTGTCTAGCTTTGAAATTTGTTTATAACATTGTGAAACAGGACCACCACCAATCCTTGGATTCAAACCTGATTTGCTGGATAGCAAGTCGAAGCTACTTAAGGAGTCACAGAGCAACAGCTAAGAATGGTGGGAAGGTGTTATAATCGCACCTGGCTACCTTTATAGCACTAAACTCATGAATTGTAAAAAGTCAATGAATCTCCCAAGATTTGGAGGAAGGAGCAATACTCCAAAGACTTTCTAGCATGGCGCCTATGGTACAACACAAAGAGACTGCACGGGAATATGTTAGCAATCCAAGTGAAGTCTAAAAAGATTGAGATTCACACAGAGAATTTAAACGCATGCACTGAAAGAATTAAATGATATTAGCTGTGCCGGTCTTTGAGGCATTTTCAGTCAATTACGGTTACAAATTAGGTGTTTCATGGAAATGGCTTCAACTCCACTGGGATTGTGTTCATGAAAATTGTGCATTAAACCATTATGATCCCATTTTTTTTTAAAGTTTCCACAACACACTCTAGAAGAGATTGACTGCTTGCATGCCAAACACCTTTATCATCAAGCCGAGTAGAAAAAAACAAAGCATCAAATGATTGGAAGATCCGAGTAGACTTCACCGCAATCAGCAATGTCTTAAGATCTAGTGGCAATATGCACAATGATAAAGTTTTTATAATCATTCACCCTAAGCTTCCCACCACCAAATTTAATCAAAGCTTGTATCCCTGGTTCCGATAGGCATCAATCCGGTATGGTCGGAATATAAAAACGGGAACGTCCGAAAACCGCCGCTTCGCGAGGGCGTGATACCATGGGAATGAATCGATAAATGATTTATTTGGTATTTCCCCCACCTTGCCCCTCATCTGAGCTGATTGTTAAGTCATGTTGAATAGCAATAACAAGGATTAGAAGAAGCTAATGAATAACCTGCTTAAGTTGGTTACTCATTGCAAGCCACTCTTTATTATCGTACTGGGGTCAGGGTGTCTCATTTTTTTCTCAGGGCCGCGTCTATCCGAACTCATGGCCGACTTACACAAAGCATTGTTACACCAACAGCAACAGAACAGAACTGTTCCTCTCTCAATGTCTGTTATTGCCTTCTAGAACACACTGTGATATTGGGTCCCACTTTGCAAAACACCATCAGCAAGACAACATCTTCTAATGCAAAGGATTTAGAGCTTAGAAAGATAATCAAATGTGTCTAGTAAATGTATTCGTGAAAACCACTCCCTGTTGTTTGGACATACTGCAGAATGTAGATCAATGAGGATGCATTCCATCGCTTTCATCAAATCTCAGTTATGGTCATTCGAAAGAAATATCTTGTCATGAGTTCCTCTTGCTCGTCTGATGGAGTCATTACCTCTTAAAGCATGTATGCACACAAGTGGAAATCATCACTGACATAATAGGTTTCGCCTTGGGTCCATTCTGGAACTGAATGCACTTCCCCACAGTAGCACGTCGGTCGTCTTAATAATTCCCTAAGAGATATTGCATGGGTAGTAATATATTTCAGAATAGGAAAGTAAGAAATAATGTTCGCTATGTTTGTATCCATAATTGACAGATAATGTTGAACATTAAAACACTTCTCTAATTCATTTATAAACTTCTTTCGTTAGATTATCACAGCTGATATGAAAATTTCATTAACAAATTTGGAAATTGGACAGTTTGATTGATTACAGGGCCAAAATGTGCCTCAAAATTATTGCATTTTTTTTCTTTCAGGGCATTATTTTTCTAACTACTTTGAGAAAACAGGGTAATCTCTGATAAGGAAAGTGACTGATTCAAAGAAATTGATGAATCATCCATAGCCAGTGGCCAAAAAAATCTTGAATATGTCACGACATTCAATTCTGTTAATAACTGTCTCTAAGGGAAAATGCATGAAGCATTCAATTTGTGAACACAATTCGCCGTTTCTTTGCTATGCATTGAACATGGTTCTTTGACAAATAAACTTGAAAGACAACACTGAGTTTAATTCTGAAGCAGAATTCACTAAAATTGGCCCTCAATTCTAAACCTGGCGAAACCTGGCATTTATTAACGTCAAGAATCAATAGTGACAAGGTCAGAGGGTCCAACGCCACTGTGATGTCGGTCACTCGCTAATGAATCAATACTTAGGAAGATCATTATCTGACCATCTCGGCTTTAAATAGATTTACCTAATTTCAACTTATTCGGGTCAGCATTGAACACTAAGTAATGTTTCTGAAACAAATTGCAATCAAGAGCCATATTTAACACTGCAAATTGGTTCTCATAGTGGGATGGGTTAAAAGTTGGGTCTTGGTTTCGAACGCCTAAGAGCAAATTTTGTCTCGCAATTCATCACCAATTTGCCATAGCTAGACGTATCTGACAATTTATATGGGAATCAGTATTCGAGAAGAATTAAATGTGTGTATAATTACTGCGGATGGACAATACATCATCCCCTCCTCAATTTGATTTAGTGATCAGAGAAAAGTAATTACCAGAATTTGGGTAACAAATAGTCCTGCTTTAGGACCTAGTCTTCTTACTCATTCTGTAAGGTTGTCCCTATCTAATCCACCGAGATGGTCCTATTCATTTGAGCAAGGTGGTCCTTATTCAATTCATTGAGATAGCCCCCTAGACAATTCAGTAAGGTAGTCAATAAAAATAATAAGACTGTATCCATGGTATATATCCTATTCAGTTCATTGAGGTAGGGCTTGTGATTTAATTCCAATGACCTCTACTCAATTCAGTAACATGGGTATATTTTCACGAAACTCTCTTACCCACTAAGACACCATAGCGCTCTTTGCCGATAGCTAATAATGCAAGTTGCAAAGAGAGCGCTATGGTCTTTTAGTGGATAAGAGATCTTTGTGAAAGGATACCATGGTCCATATCTAACTCTGTAAGGTTGTGTCTAGTCAAATCAGGTGGTCACAAGTAAATTCACTGAGGTTGACTCTATTTGGACATCATACAGAACTCGTATTAAGGTCTAGACTATGATAAGTGTTTCACATTTGTCTAATACTGTTGAATTTGAGCCAATAAAACAGGTAATTTTTTTTTTTTAAATCAATGCCTGGTCAACCCAGGAAGGTGGTCCCTAATTGAGGTGGTTTCCAGTCATTGAGGTGGTCTCCCTTATCAACCTCTTGAGGTGATCCCTATTTGGATACCAAATAGTAACATACTGGTTACAAGTAAAATTTAATGCTCCTCAAATTTCATTTTGGGATTTGTGAAAACAAAACTTTTGAGTTGTGCATAAAAGCATACAAATTTTCCATGGGAATTTTTGAACAAAACTTTTGAGTTGGGCATAAAAGCATACAAATTTTCCATTGGCGTTTTTGAACAAAACTTTGAGTTGTGCATAGAATCATACTCAAAGAGGTTCCATATCCTCAGTCACTGGTCAACCTAGTACAGAGCCCCAATGTGTAAATGTGGTGGTAAAGATTCAAATCTTCCACAACTGAGCCAGTATCTGTCATTATGTAGTCTTACCAATGGGCTTTTAGAGTAGGCTAGACAGTCAAATTACACAGCAAGCTCGCAAGATAGCCAATGTAGATTGAATAGAGAAACAGAAATATAGAATAAAAGCATCTGATAACACAGGAAATCTTACCTTATGAATTTTGTAATACAACGTACCCCTCGATATAACACTGACTTCAAGATCCATGAATTTTATCAAACAATGCTGTGAGTCATGTAAACATGTTTAGTCATTGAGACAATAAAAATATAATATTTAAAGAAATATATCATTTTGATTGACAGCAATTGCCAAAAGGAATATTGCACTGCCTAATTAGAATATCAATAATATTTACCATTTCTTCTTATAGATAACATAGTGCGTAATCCTTCCTCAACACAAGGCGAGTGAGTACGTATGAGTTGTTGCTGCAAGCATGTCACACATCCCGAGAAACATGTACTGAAATACCTCTGCTATTATATTTGTCTGTTTATCTCTTGTAAATGACACCAGCCACATCTTGGCAAATTGAACAGAATCACATTGGATGTTGTTTTATTGGCAGGATGAGATATTAGACATAACAAATATGACCAGCCCAGGTGTCCCACGATAAACACAGACAGACACCTGCTGGCAATAGTCCTGCTATGACACCAGCATAAACATGTATCATGCCATATTAAACCAATCAGTGCATTCCAATGTGCATGGGTATAAATATACCTACGTCCAAAAGAATGCCAGGAAGCAAAGAAAATACAGTCTTTTTTAAAAGAAATTCTGATATGTAAAATTAAGTGAGATAATTCTCATAAAATTGTAAATCATGATGTGAGACATGACTGAGAATATGTTCCTAATTTTTTTTTAAATTAAAAAAATATATTAGTACTTTAGCAAATGAAAAGTTAGTCAACTATTTATCTGAATGGATGGAGTTGTAATTTTCTACAGTAAATCAATGGTATTGCTGTTATGTCTATTGTAGGATTAGAACTCACAACAGTTATGGGCTACAAGCATGACCCCATAAGCCATGGCTGATGCAGATGAATCAATGATGATAACCATACATTACATGTATAGATATTGCATCACAATGTGTGTGTGTGTGTGTGCGTGTGCGTGCGTGCGTGCATGCTTGTGTGTGCGTGCGCATGCGTGTGTGTGTATGTACATGTATGTGTACAATGACACATAAAATATTGAAAACACTGGGAAGATTTTTGTATCAAGTAGATTCACATGCCCTCTTGAAATCATTTGAAACATTTAATAATTCACTAACTTCAAAATAAACGGTATGTGGCATCATTTGGAACCCAATGAACCAAGAATTATATGCAATGACTAAAAAAATGGAGGAATTGCGATTCTAATATATTTGTAGCCGAAAGCATCAGAGTTTAAATTAATCAGAAACCATATTAACTTCAATTTATTTTCAAGCTTCATATCAATGCCCACACAACACCCTGCAGGTAAACTCTATCTTGATTATTTTAGAAATAAATACGCATTGAAAATGAAGAAAGATGTCATCATCCCATATTTTGACACGACTCCTATGGACAGACATAAGCCAGATACTTCTGACAGGAGTCGATTCTATTTTGAAATTACATAAGCCATAGCTAATTCAGAAGCTTCATACGCATGGGTGAACACGATCTGATTCATTCCACTATCATGCTTTCTCCAACTAACTCTCCATCCTGATTCCTACGTGAGATATCTTGTTCAATCGATTTAATCATCGCCAATTCTGACTTATTTATCTAGAATCAGGAATCGTGCACTGTATGCTTCAAAGGAATTGTGATAAGTCTGTTATTGTAGAGGCATTGAGTGCAAATGGATTGTTGAGGGATTGCTCTGTCAGAATGTGAATCTATCAGGCAAGCACCAAGGGGAGTTGGTTTGGGCGGAACATTGAAAGTTTGGCACCTTAGAACGTAAGGCTTTAATCATAGTTTAATTCGAGATAATCTTCTAGAGACTGGTATTAGTGTGGAAAGGCCACATAATATCATACCTTGCCTTGCCTTTTGAAAGAAACTTTTAGATCTGGATCGCGTACTACGAAACTGGTGTCTTGAAATGAAAATAAAGCGGGTTGGCATGTAGTTTAGTAGGCATAATATATCTTCTACAGATTGGCATTATTTGGACTCTCTTGCCTTTTGAAAGAAGGGTTTGGATCTGAATCTCATTCCAGGTGTTCCATGGAGCTGGTTCCTTGAAGTACAAACAGAGAATAAGAATACAGGCATCAAAGTCTTGGGAATCAAAGACTTGATCCTCGATCACAGTTCAATGGGTATGCGTTGGTATTGAAGCTAACCCTGGCACACTAAATAATCAATCCCATTGGCTGTAGATAATCCTGACTTATTCCCCAGTGAACTTTGGTGGCCACATAATTCTTGAAAGTGTTCTTTTGTGTCCAAGAACCTATACACAAGGGCCATTGCGTAAAGAAACGCTAACTTGTGCTTAATGGACATTTTATGGAATAACTAATTAGACATATTCCCCGATGACGTGCTTTAAGCTTTTGTACATGATTATAATGCAATGGGTTAGAACATGATGTAGATGTTAAGATAGATGGCTAACTTGACGACAAAGCAAGGGAGGGAGAGGAAGGGAGGGCGGGGACAGAGCCATGGTTCAATTAGTAAAGCCTTCTAGAATGGTTCTTGTCCCTCAATACCTATATGATCTAATAGGCCTATATTGATTAGTGAATGACAGGTGAATACCATACTCTTGTTCTCACCATGCAACAAAATGGAGGTTTCCCTTGTCAATAGTTTATGATCCAAGATGCAAATATTTCTCTTTCATCTTGCTTCATAAAATAACCTATTATGCTCTTTCAAGGAATTAACATATTTGTATCGGGCAATTATGATCGTAGAATATATAAATACTCACAATTGATTCACATAAAGCAAATTTGGCATGTCTGGACTAGAGGATCATGGTCCATAACTAAGTGCTTTAGAACAAACTGGGCTCAAATAATTACGTGGATGTGTAATACCAACAAGAGCATTGAGTTATCTGTCCTTGATAATAGACAAAACCCAAATAAGAAAAGGCATCAAAAGATTTAAAGTGGTATTATTACTGTCGAAAAACAATTGGTAAGCAAAATAATTTTATGGTGTTGAACGATAACATAAATCACTGTTATCATAAAGTCATAATGAATTCAACTAACATTGCATAAGACGCATGAAACTGATACAAATATTGATTCATGGCGCAATACACAATGTTTTGACTGAAGATATTTTACTACCCACATACATGTATATGCATACAGTGTAACCTCATTCTTAAATGCTCCACATTAAAACGAGATGTTCTCATTTATGGATCATGGCAACACTAGATATCACATAAGTCAGCTCTAACCAAACAGGCCAGGACGTTCTAGCTAAATTACTTTGGATTCTTTCTATTCCACGGCGCCATTGACGTGACCCTGTGAGTCTATGTGTTCTGGCTGTCCTTGTCATGCTTGTGAGACCGCATCAATCTCATCTTGGTTTCCATCCAATTCCTGGACCTCATACAAAAATGATGATGTAGGTGCGTGTTGGTCAAAATCATTTGTGCTGTGGTGGGACTATGTGTGGTTGTTGGTAGGGAGGGATTGAGCTAGACGGAATGTGCATGGTGAGGAAGTGGGGGTGGGGGTGTATATTTAGGAATGGGAATGAGTTTGGTATGTGTGGGGTAGGTGTGAGGGTGTGTGGGGTAGGTGTGGGAGTGTGTGGGGTAGGTGTGGAAATGTGTGGGGTTACTAAGGTGTGGGAGTTTCAAAAAGGTTTGGTGTGAGTTGTGTGGGACAGATGTGTGGGGTATGTGTGGGTGTGTGGGCATATATAAGAGTGTAGAGAAGTCAAGCTCGTAATTAGAGAACACCACAATAATTGCTGAGCCCCACATATTCATGAATATACCTTTTGCAACAATATTTATTTTATTGTATTTCTTTTTGTAATGGAGTTTAGAGTAACTTTCACAAATCTTTCACGAATATCACTGTCAGTTTAAGACAAGAGGAAACCCACAACATTTGTAGCGCTGAATGTTGCAGTAAACCTGTGAGCACCGGCTGGTACTGACAGACAAAGAATGATATCTGTATTGCCACTCTACAGACAGTACATCCTATCAACATCGCAACAATTACCTACTATCATAAAGACCATTTGAACCAAAATAAAGCACAAAACAACAATACAAATAAAACATAGTTGGATTTAGCTGAGGAAATTCATCAATTGAAGACATAGCCTAAAAGTATTGGCCGTTTCTCACCTCGCCATACTGAACATTCTAAACACATACATCCTGCATACTAATAGGATGTATTCCACTTCCAAGATGTAAATGCTGTTATGGAGACTCAGACAGGACCACAATCAGTTCCAGGAGCCAGCCATGATCTCCGTCCTCAGGTCAAGAAATAAGCAAGCATGGTTATTAATCAATGGCAGAAGTCACTATCAGATGTCACAACCAACTCCTGGTGGCAAGAGATCAGTCTGTGCATTAACATCCAAGATATCGATGGCAAAGAAAGGTATTCAATCTTCTCAGCTTCTTCTTGCTTTAGGAAAAGGTAGGTAAGTGATGTGGGCCTTCTTGGCATTTACCGTTGATCGGTAGGCGCACCGATGTCCAGGTTATTGATGGCAAAGAAGGATCTTAAATCTTATCAGGTTATTTCTTTGGGAAAAGGGGCATGTAATGGCATTTGCTATGATATTTCTTCGATCTCACAGCAATCTGCTTATGGAAGAACCTACAACAATTGGGTGATTTTGGGTAAGACGCAGAATATGATGAACGAGGTGTCTCGGCTCACTAGTCGACTAGGCTGCATGTGTGTACGAGCGATATAAGCTTGAAAAGATTAATGGTGGCTAAATATAAATTACACAACGAAATGTCAGGATCAGCAAACGAAAATCAGATGAGATCAAAGGTACTTTAATGCATATATCGCTCTAGTCACATGTCATCAAAAGATATTTAAAGAGGTGTTTACACGTGCAAATAGATATCTACCATGTTTAAACCTCTGTTTACATCTCTGCACTAACTAAGGGACGATGACTTCCCAATATTTCTTAATGTGCTATAGAAACTTTTGTAGTAAACTTGGTAAACTTGGCAAAAAGCTCTCACCGACATCGGAAATATGTCAATATACTGTCATGCACGACATTGACTGGTTGTGAAATTATTGATTGGTACTGCATCACCTACTTGTGATGTAATGCTCGAGTGGATATCATTGCAAAAAACGAAGTGAAGATTGCGTGTTCTTTAACTAGTCAATAAATGGGCAAAACTGTTTATTGACATGAAGAAACAACATCACATTCATATTTTGAATTCCAGACATACTCTCAGACAGTGCAATGTGTCAACACTGGATAAATTGGGTAACGTACTACTGATCGATAAATCTTATGTTGTTTGTATTGGTTTGTATCAGGAGAGAAAACAATCCGACTTTTGTAAACTCCTAATGGAAATGCCTACCAACCTTTTTAGAAATTTTGTCAACTGTTTCGTTGAAATGTATTCTATAATGTAACAGTAAGATAGTTTTCATGTTCTTTATTGTGGTGTGGCTGACTGACTACTAATGCCTGTCTATAAACTCTGAGCCTTAATGCACATTACATGAAACCATGAAACCAGTTTGATGTTAGATCGACCTCACGTGGCAGAAAATAGGACGCATGCCCCATTGCTGTTGATAGCATTACCATCTAAGTTCCACAATAAAATGATTCCCCACTGTTCAGAAACCTATTTTCAAATCATTGGTTCCAAAAACACAATTGTTCTTAACTGATCAAACAGCATTATTTTCATAGCATGAAAACTATCTGTGTGAAGAATACATAGATCTATAAAAGTAGTTGAAGAAATATATAGAGGATGTCATGCAAAATTCCCTGTATTGGCACCATTGCATGAAGAACTGATATCTGCTAATAGACCATAGCACCTATGTCATTAATTTATACTTACTGGACTTTTCAACCAAATATACGGCCTTCGATCTGACAACTGTGCAAGATATCAATAGAAGATTACTAACACGTATGATACTGTATTATCTATCGATAGGATATTGATAGTTGTATAACTGAGGAAATCTGACACAATTAATCCAATGCAAGCAAAGTGTCATTCTCCATCCTCTTAATAGTGATCAATGGTTCCACGATATCGTGTTAATACTATCCAGAAAAGATCTTGTGTCCATTCCCTAATTATCTAACGTACGCTTTGATGTGGGGATTAATGTTTGATGTCCATGTAGTAAGCCTACATGCATCAATTAATAAAGTGACTTGGGTAACCTCCAGTCCGCTCAGTTGGCCAATCGGATGTCAGAAGATGTAGGTCAGAAGGAATGGAGAGAACACATCCAGTTATTAGGTCAAAGTTTATGAGGTCCCGCATAATGATGGACTGATATATCACAAAATAAGATGTTGATATTGCAATATAACAAACTGATATCACAAAATAATAAATTGTGTATGTGGGCACTTCTAAAGTTGATAAAATTTGAACATCACATGGATGTCATTGATTTTTAAGTGTAAATTGTTTGATTTTCTAGAATAAATAGACATAATAAAGTGGTTTTATAATTTGGTCTGTTCATAGAGGGAAAGAGGGCTTGAAGTGTAATAGAACACAAACACATCATTATCATTATTTCATAAGCAAAAAACTTTAACATTGTTAGCCAAACAAAAAAAATGCAAACTTTCAAATAGCATCTTTCACAATTCAACAAAGCATGTAAAGAAATCATTAGGATTTTGAGTTACCCTGTATCACCTTGTCAAATCTGTGTGCTAGTACAAGTATTACTACAGTGTCCCCTCGATATAAGGCTGTATTTGGGGTCCATGACATACCCCCAGCCTTATAGGTATTACACCACCAAATACTTTCCCATAGGCCACAATGGTAGCGTTTGGATTGATGTAATCTTTAGGAAGGA
>JAULBP010098918.1:0-11122 GCA_032355345.1 Lepetodrilus pustulosus
TGTTAGTCTGCTGTTGCTGCCCCAGTATACAGTGTTAGTCTGCTGTTGCTGCCCCAGTATACAGTGTTAGTCTGCTGGTGCTGCCCCGGTCTACAGTGTTAGTCTGCTGGTGCTGCCACAGTCAGCAGCATTAGTCTGCTGGTGCTGCCACAGTCTACAGTGTCATAATGACATTATCTGTGACAGGAAGCAGCGCCACAGATTCTGAAGGTGACACTGACACATAGCAGTAGACATGGAAGATCAACAGCAACGACCCACTTACAATAACATACATTACTGTGTAATGGCACTCGCTAGCCAATCATGATCCAATTATTTCCCAAGCACAACAGGGAAACTTTATATCCATTAGCTAACTGGTTCATGTTACCAGATTACATAACGTGGGACATGTTACTAGTGTTACCTGGTTGTTTGTTACTGGCAGGCCACCAGGAGACTCGAGGCCAGGTAGCATAGGTAGCACACAGGTATCACAGGTAGCAAGTAGTATGCTGTTATGTAAGGCAATGACACTTCTGAATGGAGGTGTTGATATGCTGTTCACACTAATTAATCACATATGGTGCAGAGTATTAACTATTTGAAGGTGTCATGTTTACAATCGTGTTTCCATGTTACGTGATAAATATGATACACAATAAATATTACACATGACATGAACAAAATACACTACCATACGTATGACATACACACACAAAAACAAATACATATTTACACACAATGTTATACATTACATATGTTATACACAATAAATATTACATATGATACACAACTGGTATACAGAAAGAATATTTCAATGTTTGGGATTTGAAGAAAAGAAAATTTAAGAAATGTTTAATGTTTAATATGTCCCATTTATTTTTTTATCATAAGTTTGAGAGTTTTAATCCAGTTTTAATCAGAACACGATTGCTTGCATCTTCTTTAATGTCTGGATAACGTTGACACCTTCACTGAGAGGGGGGCAGTGATTCTTTAAGTTCTCCTTTAGCCACTTGATGACTGGTCCAGCTAATGACACACAATTCTCACAGATCAGCCCCGAGTTCAGAACCAAAAGACCAAGTGTAAAAAGATACCCCACGGTCATGAGCATGTGTTTAATTAGCTGAGAGACACATTTAAGCTGAATCATCTTCAGAAGGACCACTCACAAATCAGATTGACGGAGGTCCTATCTCGGAGATTGCTCCATTACAGATATTGCCGATGATGGACAAGTATTTTGTGTATAGTTTACAAAACAACTAAGATGAAAGAATTCAGTTCCCTTCTGGCCATTGAGAATTTTGATAATTTCACTTTGTTCTTCAACTTCTTGTCGTCTTGTGTGTGTCATGTGTTAGTCATAATTGGTCTGAAGAGACAACTTCTGGGAGGGGAGCAGCTAGTGTCATTACCTCAGTGACGGCACATTCCAGCATTGGAAACAAAGGACTCCCTCCCCATGTCCCCCCTCCCCTCCCGCTGCCTTCATGGGGCTTCTTCCAACTGCTCCCCTGGGCCCTGTTGCCATGACTCAGCTCTCCTGCCCCACAGGGACTCTGAGACGCTCCCTTGATCGACTGGCCCATGATGGTTCTAGTCTGGCCGGTTCTGACCCTGATCAGCAGCATCGGCACCTATCCGGGATCTCTTTAGACACTCCCTGGCACCTATCTGGGATCTCATTAGACACTCCCTGGCACCTGTCTGGGATCTCTTTAGACACTCCCTGGCACCTGTCTGGGCAGAATGGCCATCATGGCCATTGGAATCCAGCAATTTGAGGGACTGAAAACACCAATTTCAGATTATGTTTGAGAGGTTGTCAATTTGAAGGGTTGTCAGATTCGAGGGGATGTCAGTTTGAAGGGTCCAATGGGACACAGTGGCAGTTTTCTTGGTGAAGTGCTGTGTGATAAATGTTCGCTGTGTTTACAACTATGATTAATCACTGCAAAAGAGAACTTGCCAATTTCCTTGATCCAAAATGGATAACTTCCACTGGACTCGAGCCCGTCACAAGGCCCGTCACAGGGCCTGACCATGATAAAGACTAATGGGTTTTGCAATCACTCTACTCTCATTGTTTGGATAGGCACCGCAGCAGCAAAAACATATTGATTTTCGAAATGGGGCAGTTGGGAGGGACAAGTTTGTCAACCTAAGGACAAAGTAAACATTTGCCATGTTTACCACAGCAATTCTTCTGGCTACACTCTTTCATGTATACTCTACTCTGTGCAAAGGAAATATTTATTTCTGTGTTCACGTCGCACCACATCCTCCCGTGTTTATATAGACATCGATAGAACGATCTTCTATTTTCACACGAATAACACAAAATTCATTGTGGGCATATTTTTATAGTAGACCCTCAATCTTGGTTAAATCCATTATATTACAAAATAATTCTACCCAAATTCGAAAGCTAGAATAATATGAAAGATTTATTACCAAAGAAAAGGGCGATGTGAGTGCCATGGTACGGAGATAATGAGAGTTGGATTAACAATTGAAGTCTCTGCTACAGCACAGTGATGTGACAAATGAGAAGTAGATTATCAGTGGTGCCATGTGAAGGGCTTGGTAATCTGGATGGAACTGGAGAACAGATTGTTGTTGCTGTTTGTGGCGGTCTCTAGCTGGGTGCCCACCATTGCCCTGTGATTAGTGCAGAGCTCATCACTTGAAGAAGCTGCAGTTATCAGTGTAATGTCACTAAATGGCTGCCTCTCAATGATAACCCTGCTAATGACACTACCAGTTCTGTGTTGTACTGGTGTATCACTTCTACACATGTCGGTCGATGTTGTGTGGTATACATCTGTTCTCTGGTATGCGTTTGTTGTGTGGTATGTCTGTTGTTACAGAATACTTACTTCTGTTGCAGTATAATTCAGTTACAGTATTCTTCTGTTGGGTGATATACTTCTGTTACAATATTCAGTACTGTTGTTGTGTGTTTTATCCTTCAGTTGTATTGTGTGGTATAGACATATCTGTAGTTATGGAATACTTCAGTTGTGTTGTGAGGTATAGACATATCTGTTGTTACGGAATACACATATCTGTTGTTACGGAATACTTAAGTTGTGTTGTGTGGTATAGACATATCTGTTGTTACGGAATACTTAAGTTGTGTTGTGTTGTATACTTCTGTGTTGTGTGAGATACCCCCTGTTATTATAGTATATAGTTTTGTTGTGTGGCAACCTTCCATTGGACCCTATGTGTTGTGTACTTCATTCAGATGTAGTAGGTCAGTTTTCTACCTGGGCATGCTGTGGGTAACAGGTTTACAGACATACATTGAGAGCTGTTGGCAATGTCACATTCCCATTGTTCTAGCTGTCCGAATACTCTCACAGAGATGTATAATGTACAAGGCATACTTTGGTATGTTGCTGTACATAGCATATCTATTGTAGTTAAATACACTCCATCAATATCCTTTGCTCCTTTGATGATTTGCCATACATGAATATGACTTGTCTTTGAACATTTTGAACTGTTGAATTAGTTTCACATTTAATGTTGGTCATGTTTCTTCTGATCTTGGCAAGTAGAAACACGACTGGTCTTACCATTGGATTCCTTGTGTTGATGTCGTTATCATGATAAGGTAGCAACATCTACAGGATACAACTAGTCTTATATATCATGTTATCCATCACCTCAAACTTATCAAAGGGGGGCTAATATAAATAAGCTGCCTTGGACACCTGTAGAAGAACGTTATTAATTTGATTCCCAGGAGAACAGGTGTAGATTTGAATTTGAGTGCAGGTGAATGATTCTGGGTCACGTTGAGAGATAGTCAAGATTTGTAAAGTACTGAGGATGTTTTCCAGCAAGTAGTTTCCCATTAGGAAGAGCTTGAAGGAACTGTGGATGGATGTACCTTCTGCTGGTGTAGGTCTTTGATGGCATCCTTGTTTTCTTTAATATTATGAACACTGATAGGAATACGGTAAATGTGAAGCAAAGGGTACACCACTGGCTGTGGACAGTAGATAGTGACATGTCATCATTAGCCGTTCTATGCCTGTGACATTTGATCAAAGGATGCTATGTGCCAGTGACACATTTTCATTAGCTGGTCTGTGCTAGTGACACACGATCATACCATGCTATGTGCTTGTGTTAATTGTTTCTGGATCTATCTAAACAGGAATTAATTGTTCCATCATGATCATTGTCAGTTTTGATATTTATCTGACTTAGAAAGTTTCTATGCATATTACAGATATACCGTATTTATGGAATTGGTTTTCTTTTCTTTTGATATTTATTTTATGTGATATTTATTTTTAGCTTTGACAAAGAACTGTGTTTGTGTTCTGTAGATGTTGAAGCTACGTGAGTGACTGGGTTAAGTTCTGTCGTCACTTTCCACTCCATAGCAATATTACCCTCCCACTTGGACCGTAAACCCCTGCTTAATCATACGTATATAATAGTAACACCTGCACAGTGATAAGACTTGTTTTGATGTCTGACCAATTTGAGATGACCTTCAGTCCAGGTGTGGAAGGAGGAGTGAATTGCCCTTCCCAAGTTGGTTGACCTGTGTCTGTGGACAATGTAGGGGAACTATTGTCCTCCGCTGTGTCCTGTGTGTGGCAGCCAGGGGGAAGTCACTCTCGCAGACTATGTGACAACATACGTGATCACGACTCCTTCTTACTACAGTGTATGTGTTGCTCAACATCAGATGTTGTTGGAGATATTTTTCTGCATATCATTCATGCAAAATTACGATAAAACTTGTATTCTTCAAGACATGTTGTATTTCTGGTTATACTTCATAGTACACACGTGGTGAGCATTAGCACTGCTGTTTTGATACATGACGTGCGTAGTTGTAGATGACATCCCAGTGCTGCCGATGTCGGTGTGAGACGGACCAGGTTGTAGAGGCAGACAGGTACAGTAGCGCCGTGGAGAGATCCTGTTTCCACTGGCGCCTGTGTACATACCTACACCAGATGGTCCTACACCAGTGGAGAGAGAGAGAGAGTAGAGTAACCTTCCTGATGTCATTGTCAAGTACACTGAGCTCACTCATGTCACCAGCGATAGGGTCTTCAGTGTCTGTACTCCGGCCTGCTTGTATGCAATGTTTTACACTGGTTTGATCATATACTCAACAAAATAATTAAGGGCCAGGAAATATTTTGTGAGGAAAACTCAGAACTAGGCTTGAGGAAACCAGTGCCATTTTTCTTCCAGTGTGAAGAGTACCAAGATCCTGTAGATGTTTGGACATTCTTTGGTTTTAAAATAATCTAAAACTAACTTTAAATGTCTAATTAATTTTGTTTACTGTAATTGATACAATGTCTGTACAGTAGTTTGATCATAGTTGATAAACTTGTCTGGTTTGATCTCTAAAGCACTACAAAGTACAATAGTTGTAAGGCCTATGCAATGGACTAAATAATCGTATTGGGTCCCTAAAAATGGCTTAAGCTATTGTAGCACTAAAAGTTACTTAGCAAACTGGGGCAGGATTAGTTGATGCAATGTCTGGAAATAGGTTTCATAAGGGTTAATAGGTATACTTGTCAATACACAGATTTAATCAGGGCTAGTTGATACAATGTCTGTATGCTTGGATTTGATCAGGACCTGTCAATATCTATGGATTGGTTTGATCAGAAGTATAGTCTTGTCCTCGGTCTGGCCCCGGTCTGGCCCCGGTCTACAGTAAGTCTGTGGTACGGCTGACTGGCTGATCTCTACTGCTGATTTGTGGCGCATGTACACAGGGTGTTTGTGTTGTAACACACAGATAAGTCAGTGTGGGGTCAATCTGAATGGGAGTGTTTGTAGCGTTACATGATGTAGCTGTTTTACTACAATTGTGATCTGACCAGTGCACCCGGTGCCGTTCAGTGCATTTGTAATTCGATTATGTCCTACATCACTGTGTATGTTCTTACAGTTCAAATAGAATGTACGCTTGGTGTTCATCAGAAAGAATGTATCACCAGAAATGTTTTGGGCTGGGTTTCATCTCCGTGTTTTACACCAGTGTCAGCATAGTATCAGCCATATCATTGCAGGGCAAGTGGGGTAAGTACCTGTGGCACAAAGGTGGGGCACACATGGCATATTGCATTAGGCTATTGTAGGCATATATCCTATTTGGCCTGTACCTTTATTGTAACCCATCTATGTTAGTTTAGGTGTCTCGACACATGGTCTGGAAATTGATTGGTTTCTGTCGTTACAAATATTCCTCCCTCATTGGACCTATATTGGAATGTTTTGTATTTCAATCAAAATAGCTAACACAGAGTCATTATTCAGTGCCAGTGTCAATTCCTGTATCCGCTCTGTATTGTTCACGAAGCTCTGGGATCTACTGTGAGACTATTACACTCTCGTACCTGCTCTCGTACCTGCCCTCCATCACTATATTCCATGTACACACATACAAGAACACTTACCCCAGGGTATTGTCTGGTAATGGATATTAGAGCTTCATGAAAAGGTGGACAGGATACCCTAGTTCTGAGGTTCTGGGGTTCTTGGGTTCCGCTTGGAGGTATTTCCTGTTATGTTTGTTCTGCTAGGACGGAACAAGGGCTACGCTCCATCTTTGTCAGACATGGAAGAACATGAGGAAGATACATTCCGAGTGTTTGGAAAACAGTTTAAACTCTGAACTAGAGAATAGAAAAACATT
Source organism: Lepetodrilus pustulosus (assembly GCA_032355345.1). NCBI lineage: Eukaryota > Metazoa > Mollusca > Gastropoda > Lepetellida > Lepetodrilidae > Lepetodrilus > Lepetodrilus pustulosus. The sequence goes on from JAULBP010098918.1 coordinate 6,686, forward strand.
TCATTACATGCTTAGCTGTGTTGGGGGCAGAGGTACTGCAAGGAAATTATGTCTACATCTGTTTCTTACTACTAATAACGGACATTTATGTTGTGCTATTCTTACCCATGTGTACTGGTACATGCTCGGTACATGCTCGTCAGGGTTTTAGGTCAGTTAGAATACGTAACTGAAGGCAGCAATATGAAGGCAGCAATACGTGATGGTATGTTCTGATGGTATGTTCACATGATTCCTCTGGCACTACGTGTTACGTGACATCTGTGTAACCTAGGTAACAGTACAGTACTACAATCTATGTCTCATAGTCATGCTCATTACTCGCTAATTACAGTACAAAGGGAGATAACAATCGGCATAGTACGCCATAGTGACAGTCAAGCCTACGCAAGTTTCCAATTCCGTTGTCACTTACTGTAATTTCATTGTTAGAGAACGTTGTTTGGTGTCGGTTGGTAGCGTTTAATTTTTTATCTTGGTGAAATTGGATGTGGAGATCTGTGGTGTCCGTATCCTAATCAATGGTGATGTCCGTATCCTAATCATCAATGGTGGTGTCCATATCCTAATCATCAATGGTGGTATCCGTATCCTAATATAGTAATCGATGTTGAGAGACAATTACAATAATGATGCAATACTTTGTGATGTAGAAATTAAATTCTTAGAGATGCAATACATAGATGATTATGTTGGGAATAGATGATAATTATAATGTTAAGGATGATACAGTGGTGACATGGCAGCTGCCATGCGAGGCTAGACTTGGTAGGTCATCACAACATCCTCGGTATTCCCCAGTACAGTGTACCTAGATTCCTGTTTAGGCCCAATACTATCATATGGTTAATTTCCTACAGTAAAACAGTACCTTTTAAAGTATACCTAGTTGTATTACCATTTCCAATATGTTCCACATTGTTAAGTTAAATTGTTGGCTGGAAACTGATAAACTACTGGCTACTGATGTTCCGAGTGTTGTATGGTTATCAGTTGTTATGGCAATGTGGGTGACTGTAATCTTGGAATAAGGACAGTTTCTAGGTAAGTGGAAGTGATTGCTTCTCTCCTAGGCTGAAGAGAGACTGATATAAATAGATGTTTTTACTACGACTGATTCTTGGGGCCTGTTGCATAGAGCCTTCGTAGCTACAATTATTGGAATTCAAACTTTTGGAACCCACTACAAATGTAAGTCTGGTTGAATGAACCAATAGTTTTAGCTAACCATAGTCTCAAGTATTGAAGCGATAAAAGTGTTTCATGCCAATGACTTACACTTGTAGTTGGTTCTGAGATTTGTATCAACAACAATTGCAGCTACAACTGTTTTGTGCAACTGGCTCCAAGACTGTCCTGTACAACACAGCCAACCATAGCCAACCATAGCCATAGACCACCACTGCTGAGGTTGAACCAGCGCCAACCATAGCCATAGACCACCACTGCTGAGGTTGAACCTGTTAATGTAGAGTTACACAGTTCCATACAGGAAGACCCAGGCTGGTCCTGCTGCAAGACTTCCGTGAATGTGTTCACTAGATACCACCGCAATACATCACCATGATACACAAATGGAAAATGTCAATGTTACCAGTGCTAGCATGTCGAACCACAGAATTCCCGCCATGTTTTACAATTTGTCTGCAGTAAGCTAAGTATTGGTGTTGAGAGATGTTGCCTAGAATCCTCCTGTAGGAATTCTCTGCTGAAGACAGTCTATCTGATTGGTGTCACTCTGATTGGTGTTACTCTAAATGTGTGACTGAATGTGTGACTCTGAATTTGGGATTCTGAATGTGTGACTCTAAATGTGTGACTCTGAATGTGTGACTCTAAATGTGGTCATTACACAACACATCTTGGAATATGACATCGAGAGAATCAATATGTATTCAATATCTAACCAGTGAATGGGAAAGTGAAATATTAAATATTAAAATTATCAATATCATTACGAGATTGCTGAATTTCACATGCAATGAAAATGTACATGTTTTTCTAGAGTAGTATTGCCATTTTGTGGGCAGAATCCAATAAATTTTGTTTGTATTGATTACCAAGCTTTTATTACCAATTCAAATAGCACATGTCACTAGTGAGTAAACTGGTTATCTGAAGGAAGCCACAATATTATGCAAGATAGGCCAAGCTACTTTATATGCGTAAAAAGCTACCAGAAACAATTTCATAGTCATAAATATAATATTAGATATTTGACTATATATTTTGACAGATACCAGTTACTCATCTTTGTTAAATAAATCAAGAAGTTATATTGGCATATTCTGTTTGTATTATTTATGTATTCACATTTATTTTGTGAAATGTAATAACAATTTTTCAAACCCTGCAAACCTAATTTTGGCTAGCTAACTGTTCATTTACATTGATTTCTTCTGACAAGTCCAATTTGAGTGTGTTAATCTGCAGGACATTTTCTTGCATTTCTAGTTCAAATGTGTGAATAGTTTTGTTGATGAATGCACAATTCAAAGTAATTGTTTGGGAATTTGGTGATGGATTTGGGACCCACTTTTCAAATTCCAGAAACAACACTATTTACCAAACATGAAAATGGGGTATATCATGGACCCCAACTTCAGCGTTATATCGAGGGGACACTGTATATATATTATAAATTAATTAAGGGTTTTTATACATAATAATTTAGCTTGTTTTTATTGTTTTACTACAAAGAATTTGTAAATATCTACCGTATATAGGTGTCAGGTACTCCTAAACATCCTAAAGAACTTGCAGCAGCATTGGTAGAAGAGTAGCACCAGATTCCTCAATACTGTGCACTATCCTAATAGTGATACAAATATCAAAAGACATGAATTTCTACTAGTCGATAGGATACCTTTAGCATTAGGAGAAATGGCTTGGGCTAGCAGACTAGTGTTAACAATTTCGATCGCTGCTGTGAGTTTTTATCTCAGAAAAATATTCTTAGTTTTCTTTTATTTACTAACAGCATTCAAGAAAGGCTAAGGATTTCCCAAATGACCCAGTAATATTAGATCGTATAGATCTGTTCCACCTGAAGTTTATGATACACAAAAATCGGCAATATTAGATACAGGATCTAGATGACCCTGCGCCTGTGTCAGATTTGTGATCGGTCACGTGAAGTTCTTTGTAATCTTCTGGTCATGTTGGAAGTAGTCTGAAGGTGGCCGTCAGTAAACAGCCAATGTCTGGAGTAGTTTACAGGACAATAGCTCCATGGGTTAAAGTGTTTGCTATAAAGAACTTGTTTCATCGGCCTGCAAATTGATGCATGCACTATACTTAGAAAAGGACACGTTAATTGACTGTCATTGCAGTTGATGTTTAAAAAAGTCACTTATTAAGGTTGTCTTGGTTACTATGAATACAAATAATACAGATAAATCATAAGTACAGATATTTATAGGTCATTTTGAAGCATGTGGACACTTTAGCCCAACATGCCAAAGAAAGCATTGAAGTAGATCTAGCCCTACTACTAAAGTTAGACTAATGTTTGTTCTCACAGCAATCCACCCTGAATAAACATTTTAAACATGAATTTGTTTAATGGTTTTGTAATATATCTGTCTGATAGATTGAAGGGAAGGAGATTGGATAAAGAAAGGGGTCAGGGTTGGGGGAGTAATAGGTAGCGTGGTACATTACCCACATGTATCATATGTGTGAGAATGTCCTAGTAGTGTGGTGGTGTGAGCTGTGCATGAGCGCTGCCTACATGATGTGTGAGGTGGTGTGTGAGCTGTCCGTGAACGCTGTATACATGATGTTTGACAGTAAGACAAGGGCAATGAACCGACTAAGTTAAGACAAGGGCAATGAACCAGCTAGGTGGCCATGCATCCATCATCAATAATTCAACCAGTCAAATTTTCTGCTTCACTGTAGCTGCTTCCTCTCGTGGGCTGTGACTAGCTGCTCTGTATACATACACTGGCACATGCTGAACAAAGGCACTGGCACATGCTGAACAAAGGCGCTGGCATGTGCTGAACAAAGGCACTGGCACTTGCTCAACAAAAGCACTGGTACATGCTGAACAAAGGCGCTGGTAAATGCTGAACAAAGGCGCTGGCACATGCTGAACAAAGGCACTGGTACATGCTGAACAAAGGCGCTGGCACATGCTGAAAAAATGCACTGGTACATGCTGAACAAAGGCGCTGGTAAATGCTGAAAAAGGCACTGGTACATGCTGAACAAAGGCACTGGCACATGCTGAACAAAGGCGCTGGTAAATGCTGAACAAAGGCGCTGGCACATGCTGAACAAAGGCGCTGGCACATGCTGAACAAAGGCACTGGTACATGCTGAACAAAGGCAAAGGCGCTGGCACATGCTGAACAAAGGCGCTGGTACATACTGAACAAAGGTGCTGGTAAATGCTGAACAAAGGCGCTGGCACATGCTGAACAATGGCGC
>JAULBP010098929.1:0-11121 GCA_032355345.1 Lepetodrilus pustulosus
CACCGCCCCCCCAAAAATAATATAACAAATAATCTAACGGTATTCAAATTTTGGAAATCCTTTTATTCGTTCTATTTCTATATGAATTTATCTTATAATGAAAATGGCAAATTATATGGTAATATTTTATTTATTAAAATCGTCATTCAATAGTTTAGGTATATGCACCACATTCAGAAATCCATTCACATGACTGAAAGACGTCTCATGTGCTTGTAGTACTTGATAGAAACTAATAACAATAAATATTCCCGCGACACTAACAACACTACAGCGGACCCACCCGGTATATGCAAAGCCTTCTCGCTGATTCATGATGACCACTCGAATGCGTATTATATAGTCTCAAACAAATCAACATTTAGCCATTAAGAACAATTCATATCGAGATTTGATATTTACTCAGCCCTGTGGGTTGTGCTGAAGGTTCTTATCTCGGCCGGGAGTAAACAGTCGCACTCATTTAAGACAATAACGTTTAGTTGTCGTACACGTATAAACAGCGCGGTATCGCCTGCACAAGTGTTGTATTGAAAAGTAGGTGTATTTGGCCGTTCGTTTTCATATTCCATAATCAGGGCTAAACAAAGGTGAAGGGGAAAACGTATGACGACCCCTCACCCCAGGGTCGTAAAATACCCCCGAGTTTCGTTCATTACCGGACCCCATGGAGTTACATTGTTGACGTTTTTATGACCATTTCCGCTCGCCTCGTGCTTGTCGCCGTCCTCAGGGCCGAGGTCAGAGGTCACCCGATCGGATACTAGTCGTCACATGAATACTTCGTACCTGGAACGTACGTTTTTACATTAAAGTGAAAAGGGACATTAAAATTTAGATCGGAGGACACTCTACTGTTACCAGTCAATACTTTTCCAGCTAAGCTTTGAATTCAAAGAGAGACAGAATTCCAACTGCGCGTATCTGTGTTTGCTTAGGGACGAACTAGTTTTCATCTATAAACGGATTCATTTAGTTTATGCAAAATAGCAAGTACGCTGACTCATTGGCAATGGCACCGATAGCTTTGTTGACACCTTTCAAGCCACACATGCATTGACATCGTATTAGCCCTGCTGAAATGTGCATACATGTTTCTATGCGGGTGTGTATGCGTTAATGGATATAATTGTCAAGAGATTAGACGAATATCACCTAGACCAATTCAATCTCAAAGCGTTGACGTTCAAGGTTTCAAAATAGAAACGGGATGTTTTGTTGGTGCAGTGCTATTGCGGTAAATATAGATAATGCAATACAATTGCATTCAATGGATATCATATCAAGTTATTATTCAAGCAAATAAATATTGTATTCAAAGAAAATGCAACGGCTAGTCATATACAAATAACATTGCAATCGAATTTCGTTTTAGCTAACATTCCGGTATTTCGTTTTTCTTATGTTTCAATATAACATGGTTGTGTTTGGACATTTTAGCATATTCGACAGCCAGTGTACAGGTAAAAGCTTTACAGGTAACAGCTTTACACATGAATTACTCAGCAATAAATGCCTAGCTGATGTAGTTGTTCAACAAAACGGGACGCAAATGTTTCTTTTTACGACAACTCCCAGATTTCGAAATCCAGTAATCACAGAGTTGACGTTATCTTGAAACAACCCTATGTTTATCGACGTCGCGTCATTCGACATTATCGTCTCCAAGTTTCGCCTCATCACTTCACCTCCATTTTTTTTCATCCGCATTAACAAGTAGTTCACATATCATGTCAGTGCAAATTATATACAATTTATAAACTTTTCAGATAAAAAACAAACTTCATATGAAATCTTCCACATTCCATGACTAATGACTATTATTTACTAGTTAGAATATCACTGGTATGTCATTGGTAGATTAGTCACACTGACCTCTCGAACACTCTCGGACACTCTCGGAACATTCCTACTGAGACAATACGACCACGAACGACGTGACCATCGCAAGAAACGCGTAAACACACGCATTCCTTGTCAATGACACCATGACGTGACACTATTCATTACTTATCCTCAGTTTTGTGACACATTTTCTATAATTCCGATAACCGCCTCACGAATTCACACGTACTAAAGTAATAGATTTCGCGATTTCACCTTAGGGCGTTCTAACACACGCTCCATGATCTCTTGAAGACCAATGATACCTAATTCACATGCAGTTAAGCATAGAAAGAAAACAAACGTTAAATAATACAAGTAACAAAGTTTGGAATCTGCACCCGATGTGTAGTTCTCATGTCGCTCACACAGGTAATACCTCGCTATGGATGGTCATGTATAACATTATTACACATACATGACAATTCTGTTTTCAATTGTGACACTGTACAAGACAATAAGACGTCGTTACGGAATTGAGTATAATGGTTATGTATGGTTACCGCACGCGACTGTGCGCGCGATTAATCACGAGTCTTACATTGTAGCTAGTGCTGGAGATATAGACGTGTCATCAGTGCATGTAATAGAAATCCACATGCATCGTTACCTCACTATCAGCTAACCGAGTGTCAAGGTCCTTCTAGACGCGTTAACTAGGTACCTTGAGGGCCAAACTAAACACATCTTCATCAGAATAAGGTATGCCTTCAGGGCTTCGTACTGTCCTGTGTGTATACTGGATATTGAAAGTGTCTTTGATGCAACTGGAAACATTTCATAATATGTCTTTTGCATATGAAATGTTGTAAAATATTGAAAGGTTATTTTAAGGAAATTAAACATGTTCATAATATTACTTTTTTTAAAATTACATTTGCAATATTTAAAGGTTATTTGAAGGAAATGTTTGAAACCGTTTTATTACTGTATATTGTCTTTGCTTTTGAAGCAAGTGAAAACCGTTTTACTATTTTGCTTTGTGGTATTACAACTTCTCAAATATGAAAGCTTTTTGAGGCAAATGAAACTTACTGCACTACTTCCGTTTTATAGCATTTTGAAAAAACACTGTCCAATTGTCCAACGTATTGAGCATAGGAAGTGTACAGTTGTGTTTCTGTTGTCTTAAGATTGAAACGGAATTTCAGAAACTTATTGGATGTTTGCCTTGTCTTATAGTTGCTAATGGAACTTAGTGGTATCTCACTGCGTCCGCCACTGACCTATATACCACAGCATCTACTACGTGGGACATTTCTCAGGGACTCATGTCAAGAAAGATCAGCTCTTGATACACCTAATTCCCTAGTCTACGTCCTCGTTTACGACTTGACTGTCATTGTTGTCGCATCGGGGACAAAACGCTGGGTCCGGGCCAAATGTTGTTGGTCAGTTCGCACGGACTGGACGTTACTCTGACCCTTGTCCACTTGGCTGGGATCCGTCTCTGTGACGTCTATCGGATACGAGGTCTGTAATCTCTAAAACGGGTGCTGCGCTTTTAACAGGTCGGCGGATTGTGAATGGTAAATGGCCGTGGCTAAGACTGTCAGGCGTGCTGGGGTGGTCAGTCATGCGAGGTCGTTTCTTGTCCCGGGTATGATACGGACACCCCGGGTATATACCCCGGATGACCTCCAGTATACCCGGAGTGACCTCCGATATACCTCCAATGACCCTTTAGTGCGGTCAGTTTGGGCCAGGAGCATTCACAAAGTGGCATGGTCAGGGAAAGAACATCAATCTGAAATTGTTCGTTCATTTTACACCTTCTGGTATCGTTGAACTAAACTGTGAAGTTACTACAGAACTGTACTGTATTTGTTCCAAGAATATCATATCGACTACAAAATGGCTGTAGATAGCTTTCCTGAAATCGTCATTGAGTTAATATTGTATAGTGTACGATTTTATAAAAAAAAATCATTGCTAAATGATATCCAACCATTGACTTTGAAACATTCCACCAATGTTAACCCAAGACTATTTCCCATTCTAACCCAACAGACATGCATACACCCACACACACACATATAACACACTGCAACATACACATGCACGCACTCACTCACGCACGCACGCACACACACACACACACACACACACACACACACACACACACACACCAACCCATGTCCCTTGGTTACAACGCTGACAGAGGGCTTTCACTAGTCAATAGCGATCAGCCACGAAGGAACAGTAAAGCATTCCCGTGCGAAAACTGACTTTGGGTTCATTGGACCTCTCCCAGCTGTAGTTTACCCGGACAGCCTTCAGTCCTGCACTAATATTGCCCAAACACAGGGCTTAATGTGATGTCAAACAGACACAGTGTCCGGCAGTACATTCTCCGGACACCGGAGCGAGACAACGGTCATTGTCCTCTAGACCACGGATGGGTATGGATATCCGTCATGAATGCAATAGTCAGCTATGACACGTGTCTTTACGTCTGAGTCTTAATCTTCAGACAAGCAGTTCTGACAACATTCACGATTGACGTAAATGATGTTCTTAGATGTCTATCGGAATAGGTTTGCATTAAAATACGTTCTCATGGAAATGGTACGCACGATTAATAAGATTTGTTTTGAGTCATCCCTGAGAAATATATATCTAGCTATTATACGCCTAGTTTGGACTACACACGTAGATCAATATGGGAAGACTTTTGGCGGTGGGCGGGTCACATCAATTATCCTTTACCTGTTCATGGGATTATTACTGGGGGATGTTTCGCTGTGAAAAGGGTGGTTAGATGGTGTTTGTGGGAACATAGTGAAACTAGTCATTGTCTGCATGGTAGCCATCGAGCCCAATATGCAGTTAAGATATCTGAGCTCGTGTTTTATGTTAGGACTAGTGAATGTGTTGGTGATTATTAGAAGAAGGGTAATTATGTATACTAGAAACCACCGAAACGGTAGTGGTGAAATAAAAGTTAAGAGTAGCTCGTACGTTCGCAGCTATAGTTGATTTATTTGATTTAAAGCTATATGCTGTTAATTTCGAATGAAATCATGTCATATTCACAATGATAACTAGCGTTGTCGCCACTCGGCTTTTTGTGTTTAATTTTCGTTTATTCTAAACCCGATCCAAGACAAATTTGTCCAATTATTAACTGCTGAGTAGATCTACCTACATTCATGAAGAAAAGTTTGAGTGATGGGTTCAACTTCATCACAATTAAGCCCACCAGGTGTCGCTACGGGCCACGATCACGCATGCGCAGTGTCAATGAGCATGTACCAAAATGAATTACTTTGGCGGATCACGTCAGTGTTGAATACAAGTACATGTTTTGAATGATAACAAACCAACGAAAATGATATTCATTGTTCTGTTTTCAATCTACCCATCTTCACTTTCGAATATGTATTGAAGTTGTCCAAGCAAGCAGGAACGACACATCACAAGATAAGACACCAGCTGGGGTAGTTTTGTTATGCACAACCACGAGTAGAGCTGTGTCACACAAACCTGGATCTATTAAAGTATATAGCACCACACCCTCGCGCACAACGTCCTCACGTGACTTGCATTAAATAAAATATTAACTGAAATATTCATACTAAGTCCGTTTCTGTAACGTACAGTTTATCTATGAAATGAATGCATCATGTTGCAGGACTTCTGCCAGATAAATGCTTTAAATTTGTAAGCAAAGAAATACGTGTGATTCTTTCAGAACGTTTAGCAAACAATCTTCAATCTTTATTGACATTAGATAAATATGGTATTCAGTGGTGTTGCATTTCACCCTTCCATTGCATAAATAGCAGTACACATCTTGCACTATTACGAATGACAGCTGCTTTTAGATAAATGAATAATGATTTATTTTTTAGGTCAACCTTTATACCGCAAGAATTAAATAGGCATATAAACACAACAAAATGTTAAGCATACCCCGTGGCTAGATTAGCTCTGTTGTTTTAATATATGCGGTTGTTGTGGCTTACTGGGTTAATGGACAAATCATTGGACTAAATGACTGACAGGCGCTTGAGGGGAGATTGGACGTAAAAACATCACATCTTCATCGTCTTTGTATTAATATTAAGTCGCAGGATGACTTTGCAGAATCTCCTAACCCGGAAGTAGTTATATGAAGGTCATCTTGCATGATCATATCTCGTTGGTTGCCAATTCTAAAGGATGAATCGTCGACCTCAAAACTGTTCCTTTCGCAACATGCTTATCCAAATAGATATATAGATATGGGGTTTCTTTCATGTACGCCTTTGAAGATCATATAAAAAAAATGTGTTAGTATATTACACCTGGTTTATGGTATCGTTGAGCATTCGAAGAACGCTACCGTAACATTTGCATACATTTCACGGTTATCAGTTACCGCTGCAAGTATTTGACATTGACAGGAACTGATTTGTCAAACTGTCATTGCGTATTGTTGGTTACGACAACATATTATGTGACTCGGTGGCTATAGACGTAAGAACAGCTTTAAATTAATATCCGAGCACGCAAACTCGTGTCGGACGAATATATCACCGTATTTGACAAATTAATCCCAGGTTTAGCATGTTTGGTTGGAGACGTTCAATCTTTGTTCAAGCTCGTGTGTGCGTGTGTGTGTTTGTGTGTGTGTGTGTGTGTGTGTGTGTGTGTGTGTGTGTGTGTGTGTGTGTGTGTGTGTGTGTGTGTGTGTGTGCGTATGCGTGTGTGTGCGCGCGAGCGGGAGAGAAAGAAAGAGAGAGAGTGAGAGTGATATGCCCGGGAGGAGAAAAATCCCTTATCTGTTCAGAATTCCCCTGATAAAAAAAAAACGCCCCTAGGTTGGGATTATATAGTAGAATTCACAAAACCTCACCTCGGACTTGAAGTATGTGTTAGTTTACTATACTGATTAACAATAGGATTATGTCTCTTGTTGGGTGCGATGTTAATCCTTGTATTGTTGACGACGGTTGTATCATACGATAAGTCAGAATATCAGTCATTCAAGAAACAAAAATGTTGTATTCTTCTCAAGGTGTTTCGAGTAATTGTGCCGTGCTCTAGATAGCAAGAGTGTGTCAGGATGACATAGTATTGCGAACTGACCGTTCGTGGGACGATCGCCCCCAAACTCAACAAACTATTTAAAAAAGATATTCATTGATGAGCTGGAAGGAATGCATGTACAGAAGGTATTAAGCCAATTCGCACGAAGGCGAGGATTTTTCGACGCATGTCACTTGTTGACAGAATGAACTCTCCAAATCGACTGTCAATTTATTTTTTGTGTGGAGGAGTTTGTACTCGACAAGAGTTGAGAGGCCTTAGGTTAACAACCTAGAATACAGAGTCCTCCATTGTTTAGGTGAACGTCGTTTCAAAATCGTATCAGTCACTGGTTAATACCAATCAGGTGTTTCTTGTTCTGGCTGTTCAGGAAGTGAGTGTCCTACACTCCAGTCGTGAGTGTTGTCACAGAAGACGTATGATAGATCAGCTCAGATTTGAGTTCCGTATTAGGAATTGAAGTAATATATATTGACACCTTAATGTCACTGGACAATCTGATTCCATGTTCCCCGTGGTAAGCATGGTGAGTTCTAACCAGGACTCCAATAAAGTCTCGGAGATAGCAGTGACAAACTCCGATTTAATCTCGTGCTTTGCTTACATTGCCATTCATCTCAGTCAGGTAGAGGCGAGCACCCGATACGTCTCTCAAATGGCGCCCGGTACCCGACACGTGTCTATCTTAAAGGGAGATTTACCAAACTTTTTAACTCTCTGTCAATTTATGGTCGTTGAGTCGGTGTAAAACACACCATAATGACTGTGTCAAATCCAGGGATATATATTAAGACATAGCCGAGGTACTTGGGTGTATTTGCCCCCTAGGTCTCTTTATCTCGCTGATAAGTATTCTTGTATCATTATGAAAGTCGCTACCAGCTCAATCATGAAAAGCGCTCTATATAGCTAGCTATACGCCATCGTATGGCTTGCACGTTATTTAACTATATTCACAATCTGCGACAATGGCAGAAACCATGCATTGGCTTTAAAGGTGCATTTCAAGAACAAGTCTTAATGGAACCTCTTGGGGGTGAAGTGTTCATAGTGCCCTTCAATATACATGACTCGTGTTGCCGTCTGTTGTTTGTTTATGACAGATGACGTTCGCTCTGTTGGGAAACAGAACTACTGTGAATGCCTGTCACCTACGGGTAGCAATTCCCCCCCCCCCCCTCTCCCCCCGCCCCCCACCCCGGTATTCTACATTGACAGCGAGCAGTAGCAATGCTTTCTCATCACGACAGAGTTATATGCACAACTCTGTATAGTACAGACAGACAACGCCAACATAATAGAATCATATTTTTCATTTAATCACAACCCATCGTCTATATCACATGGTATGTTAGTTATGGTCAGATCCAACACCTTTGAGTTCAGAAGATCATATTTCAGAATTTGCGTATGAATCCATAATCCATATGCAGAGTGTGAAAATGCACGTCGCTCCTGTAACTTGCTTAAAGAACAACTAAGCTTCAGAAAGGTTTGTAAATTGATATCTAAGATCACCACGAAATTGGACTATATGAACGCATCATTTCATAAAATTATTTTCGTCTTTATGCGCAACCAAGTTTGTTTAAACCCCTTGAACATATGGTTACAGAAATGTAATGATAAACAGACTGCTTCTTCGAAGTTTTTTTCTCCTCCGGTTTTCACTTCTTCTGCTGTCGCCGTTCCCATGGCAACCAAATATCCGTTAACATCTTGGTGACATTTGTTTTAAAGGCCGCGACATATTCGCTAGGTGTATTTTACAGGGCGCTTTGTTTGAAGTGCAAATTAATGCAGATCTGCCACAAAGCAAGAATGTCACAGTATTCGGAGATTGCGGCCATTATATTCAAATAACATTAACAATATTTATTGTCAATACAGATTTGTTCCGTCGGCAGCAACGTTACCACGGCGAAGTGCGTTGTTATATAACTTTATATTGTACTACTGTGCATGAATTCGTCATTTTTCAGAATGGATCTTGGCTTATAGCCGTCAAACTGACACATAAATATACGTTCATAAAATTCAATTTAATATATTGGACTCATACAAGAGATAATCTGACTTGCAAATTAGTATTGAATACCTGACTCGAAAGCTCATTAAACTGTCTAAAATTGGATTTAGTTGCTATACAAGTGTATATATTCTTCTTTTTATTATTAGTAGTATTATTATCATTATTTATTATTATTATTAGTAGTAGTATTATTATTATTATTATTATTATTATTATTATTATTGTTATTGTTATTATTAATATTATTTTAAAATTATTTTTCTTATTATTGTTATTATTATCAGTGTATGTACTAGTAAGTATTTTAAACTATGTCCGTATCTGTTAGATCTTTAGTAACAGGTCAAAATCTGCAACTCCTTACCGCGTCTTTATGACGTAATTGTGTACACATGTTCTGAAAAGGTTCCTGCTGGGAGTCTCTCGGTGAGATCTCCTTCAACTTCGAGTATGCTTCAAAATGGCAGATTCTGTAAATTTCGGATTGACTGTAGATCTCTGATAACAAGGGATTAAACTGCACGTGACCAGAATGTAGTCCGTGCGGTTGGTACCATTCACTCTTCAAAGCGTACGATGTTCTCGCAAATGTTGAGTGATGTAAGAAAAGAAGGAGATTTCATGGAAACAAGAGGGGTGAAAGAAGCCGCCCGTGCCCCAGACCATCTGTAATGTTGTTCATGGAGCGCTTAATCTGTGGATGGAATCAACACGAGTGAACGTAGACGTAATGTTCTATTAATGGAAGCTTCTTTGTCATCTAAAGCTCGACGGCAAACAGCTGTAGTTTCAATGGTCAAAACTTGGTTTAACAAGCTAAATATTGTGATATTGGTATAGATATTGTATGCACATTAAACTAGCAATATACTATAGTATCATATCAAATGTAGCCAACAATATAAGGTTAACACTACAAAACGTGTATCGTAGTGTTTGCTTATTTTGCAAGCTTAATATGTTGTTGATAGATATTTTGGCCAGAAAGGTGTCATGCTATGTATACGTCTAATGTTCCAAGAATAGTATCTACTCTAGTGTGGAGGGTTAGTATCTCATTGTCCGGTGACCAACATATCTAAACTGAACGTGGACGTCGATAAAGGCATCGTTGATCTCTCTCTCTCCACAACCAGCTAACCTTTTTATGCTGGCGTTCCCAAGGTCTTTACCGTACGTAGTGTTCGTGTGTTCAACGAGGCGTGTTCAAACTTCCATACACTTGGATAATAGACGTCTACAGTGGGATAGTTTTCCCTGTATATAAAGCTTGTCACGGTTTCACATCTATAATCGCTTTCAATATTGTGGGTGTATGGCTATTTATTCATACGGATATTGAATAGGCTAATGAGTTGCCATGCGGGGTAGCATACGAATGATTCATCTCCGGACTCCCCTATTCAGCTCTGTCAACTGCTAATACAGACATACGGCGCTATGAAATAATAGGAGTAATATTCAGTGTATGCCAGTCTTTATAGCTTGTAATTTAATCGTTTCAAATTGTAATTGATGATGCCTCCTTGTATGCTTTTATCAGTAATATTCACTGTGCATGACAGTCTTCATAGCTTGTAATTTAATCATTTAAAATTCAAATTGATGATGCATTCCAGTACATCTTTTTCTATTGAATTGTTCAGCACCGCTGACGAAACTACTGTTTGACAGTCGTTAGGTATTAATTTCGAATATGATTATAAAGGACGATGTAATGTTATAGTCAGCGTTGACATGGAGAACAATGCTATATTTTGATTCCCCATACATAACCTGGATTCCGATGTCGTGGTCTGCATAGTTGACTGTCATGTTTTGCACACCATTGTGACCATTGCGCCATGGTTCCGTACCTTGTTATATGAGAGTGTGTCATAGAGTATAAGGCATGTACCAACTTCTCACTTTAATGTGCATTGCAGTTGTGTTACGTAATGCATACATGGTGTATGTGGTAGTAGTGATAGTGGCATTTAATGATCACCGAGTGTGGGGTTGGAGTTGGAGACGTGGAAGATGGGGGAGGGGAAGGAGGGAGAGAGAGGGAGAGAAAGCGAGAGAGGGGGAGAGCGAGAAAGAGAGGGAGAGAGAGAGGGGAGAGTAAATGAGAGGGAAAAAGAGATAGAGGGGATAGCGAGAAAGAGAGGGAGAGAAAGAAAGAGGGGAGA
>JAULBP010098940.1:0-11120 GCA_032355345.1 Lepetodrilus pustulosus
AGTTAACCCAGCAGATGACATGTGCTTTAAATCGTTAGTAAAAACAATCTGTGGCATACAGTAAGGTTTTATGAGTATGGGTCGGTGAACACCCCCCGGTCGGTGATGCCGACCCCCGCTCTAACATAAAACTAAATTTACGTGTCCAAAAAGACTACTGCCTAGTAATTGGCCGGAGATTACGAAATTATTTTGAGTGTGATTTCATAAATCCCCATATAAAATTTGAGTTTGAGTATGAAATCGTACTCGGAAAGTTTCGTTATCTCGTCCCATGGATTTTGATGGATAGTACAGTATATAACTTGATGTGGTGGAACAAACAGGCTAATGGTCCACGACTTTCAACAAAATTGCATAATACTTTTCCTTTATTGTGAGTTATGTCTTACTTGTTCCGGGGTGGTTTGCTTGGAGTTGCCGAGGGAGCTGAGATCAATCTGTTTGCCATTCTCCAACTGCTGCAGTATCTCCTTGGATATAGACTGTACACTGGCAGGAGAAGCCTGGGATATCTGCAGCATCACGTCCTTCATGGCCTTGGAGAAGGCAGACGGAACTAGAGTGGAAAGACACCAGCTCAAATACAAGTGTTGCAGCAGGGTTAAGAAATGATTTGTATTTTCCAAAGTGGAAACAAATTGGGTCAAAGGATCGATTACCATAGAATCAAAAATCTATAACCTAAATGAAACAATGGTGAATTTGTTTTTTAAATATACCAGAATGTTAATTAATAAAAGATACTGTTACATAATTCTGAAATAATATGGTAACAAGTTGGTGAAAAGGCTCATGAAGTTAATACAGTGTACTAAGTTAATACAGTATTAAATGATTTTTTTTTTATTGTAACTTTTATGGAAAGACCACAGTGACAAGTTACATGAAATTGGTGCATATACATTGATCACATTGCATTACCTGGACTATCTAAACTCTTGTCAGTTCCAACCAGATAAGGGTGAGCCAACAGCTGCTCGGTAGTAGGGCGCATCTTAGGATCACGGTTCAGACATTTCTAGACGAATTGCAAATGGACAACATGAATTACAAACACAACAAGCATTACAAAGTCTACAGCTCTGAGAAGCACCTTTTCAATATTTATATATATAAAAATGTCATTTGGGTTCTTTTTCTTTGAACTGGATTAAGCAAGTTGCAAATTTTCAGAATTTGGATTTGTACTCAGATTTCACCCCCATTCCAAAGGTCATTTGAGAAGTTATCTTGGATATTTGTGCTACATTAATGTGTAGAGAAAGATGGATACTAGGTGAAACTAGTGATACGGATGGCATCTATTGCTCCTCCCGTGATACCAACCTTGAGGATATCGATGAGGTGTTTGTTGTGAGTGTCGGGGAAGTCTATCTGGTGGTTGGGGTTGGTAATGGCCTGTAGTTTGCCTGCCTGCTGGCGGATATGCTGGAACGGAGTCCTGCCGTACACCATGTTGTACAGGATACAGCCCAGCGACCACACGTCGCTCCGGACACTGATCTGAAAACATACAGGGGACTGCACGTTCATGTTGAACTTCAAAACAGCATAGCTCGGAAACTATTAGGGATATTCCCATAATTTCTTTTTTATCTTGTTTGTATTCACAATCTTTACTTAGGTGTACTAAAACAAAATGTGTCCAATCAAAAGAAGAAAATGGCTGCCGCTACCTAATATAATGTTGCCACGGTACCTTATATGATGGCTGTCTCCCACTGTCGCAGCTTTCGAAGGATTCAATAATGGCCTCGGGGCTCATGTAGTTGAGAGTTCCCATAGTGGCACTCAGGAAGATGCTGGTCTTGTCTTGCTGGACAGAGTTGGCTATTCCAAAGTCTATCAGCTGCAGGTTCCCTGCCACTAGCATGAAGTTGGCTGGCTTCAGATCGGAGTGGATAACCCCTGAAACAGACCAGCAATTGTCAGAACACACCTCCAGGCAACAGTAGCATTGTGATATATTCAAACAGCATGAATTCAACTGGCTCCTGTTCCATAGAACGATCATAGTGCTACTAGAGTCACACCGCCATGTAAATGTATAGCAGTTGCAACTTGCGTTGGGAAGTGATTGAACAGGATCATCGTCATAGTTATACAGATTAAGCAATGTCAAATATCAGGGTTGTCCAAAAACAATTCAATGCGAGTATTTTATCTGACAGCCATGGCTCAAACTTGGATCAGCTGTAACACACTCCATGATCTTACAAACTTTTGCCCAGCTACTACTGCTATGTCTGGCCACTGTTCAGACAACGATTGTACCACTACTAGAGTCGTAACTTGATACACGTGTACAGTGTTACAAGTCCTTCACAAAGTTTCCGTATCCACCAAGAGATCCTAGTGTTATCATAGTATCTATCCTTCTCGCTGATAACGAGAGTACTATGTTACTGTAGTGAATACAAGAGCATCCTAATAGGATGTCCTGGGTATCATTTCGCTTTTAGCTCTCGTATCTACTACAAGACATTAACTACTCTGGTAGGTATCTATTGTACATCTGAAGCTTAAGAAAGAGTTATGGCCTCATAGTGGATATGAGAACATCATGTCAGACTGTCCTGTGTATTGTTCCTCGAAGCTTTCGTATCCACTACTATATACCATAGCGGTCTGTAAGTGCATGAGTGCCATGTACTAGAAATTGCGAGAGCATCATGCCAGGGCGTCCTGGACAGTAAGTGGCGGTCACCTTCTTTGTGCAGGGCATTGACAGCGGTCAGCATCTCCTCCCAGTAGTACATGATCATGTGTGGCTTGATGCCCGCGCCGCTCGCCAGCCGACTCTTGAACAGTGTGGCCAGGTCTGTCTCGCCGAACTCCATCACCACGTACAGCATGTTCAGCTGCTCGTTACGCTCACTGCAACATCAACTTACAGTGTAGGATACGAGCAACGTAAAAGTGTATTCATTAGATCAGGAACTGTAACAGACAACTGTGATTTCAGTGAGAAAACAAGCCAGGGCAGAAAAAGCAACATCCAGGACAAATAAATCAACCCCTAGACAGATAAATCAGTGGATTTCTGCAGAAACTTACCATGCCTGTAATATACAGAAGAATGCACAGCGGAAATACTGCCAGAAAGTCGGTACTAATTCAGATAATAAATGTTGAATTTTCCTCAAGTATTCTGAACAATTCATCAACATACTGTAATTCAAATCAGATTAGAAACTGATGCAAATAAATATACTTTAGTCATCTCAGTGACGGACTACATCCAAATATATGACCATGAAAACTTGAGATACAACATTAAAATCACTTCTAAAACAATGTCATCTAATCTGTAACTTCCTCCAAGCTGTAGGCAACTGGAGATGCTCCTATAAAGCAGTGTGCGACTTATCCCGCATGGAGAGGGTTAACATAGTGCAGCAATAGGCAAGTCTTACTCCGCTAGAGAAAATCTAAGTGGATGAGAAATGCAAAGGACTTACAAGTCGTACATCTTGATGACATTCTTGCAGTACTGAAGCTTTTTCAGCAGGTGTATCTCGTTCATGAAGCCGTTGATGACGATCTCGGTGGCTCCCTCCAGATCGACACACTTCAGAGCGCGGGTGTTCTTCTGCATGTCCAGCACCTGGTATACCTGACAACACCCAGTCACGAGAGACGCTTATTGTTGTGGAACTTCCTTTGTATTTTAATATTACAAGTACAATGATTACTGCAGACATAGTATAGGTGGACTCTCCAGTAAATGGCCCCATTAACCCTCTCCCTGCTGTAGGTAACCAGAGATGCCACAAACAACAGTGTATGTGCCTAATCCAGGATGGAGAGTGTTAAACAGAACGTGTCTAGAGACAGTCACGCTCCGATTGCTCCCCATATTAAAAATCAGTGGATCAGTAATGAGTTATCATTTTATGTTGCAGGGGGAAATTTTCACCCATACATGATTCATACGTGTTAACTATCACAGTGAGCGAGTGAATTATTGTTTTACGTCGCAGCGGAAATCTTTCACACATACGTGACGATAACCATCACAGACACCAATAGAGTGAGTGAGTGAATATGGAATTTAACGTTGATGCGGGAATCTTTCACCCATTTGCGACGAGTCACCAATAGATATTGAACTTATTGAAAATGGATGTTTCTTTCATATAAGCAGGTCGCAGTGGCAGGGGGAAGGTAGAACTTGTTATTACAAGAACATTTTGGAGTTGTGCCAGCGTTAACATGGTGGAGTACATTGCACTCAAAGTGTGTGCATGTATGCATTGTAGACTTAGACATTCCCACTAGCTGTGACAGCTTTGTGAAACAGGTTCCATGAGACCTACCTTAGCAGACCCACCACGTCCAACCACCTTCAGGATAAAGTACTGCTGGCCGTTGACGGTCACAGTTTCCATGCGACCCTGTTACAGAAAGCATTCGACATGATCAGTGAGCATCACAGTAACTGTATTGAAACTATTCTTGGTGAAATTAATACTAAAAAAAAATAATATATATTTCCAGTCTGTATTTCTGTAGTTTGTAAAGTCACTCAGACATCCGGAAATTCAGTTATTCGCACGATTTTAGTCGGAACACAACCGTCCGGATAAACCGGGGTCGACTGTAATACTAATTGGCAGTTAGATACAGACATGTATTTGATTTCAAAGTTACTGAAAACACAGTGAAGAAATGGCACAATCACTGCCATACTGACCATGCTTGGTGTACTAGGTGGGATGTCATGGGCGTTCTTCACCGAGGGAGTGGAACAAGCTGGCACAGTGGAGACACTACAGGGACAGAAAACAGACGTACAACAAACCCTTAGTTTCTCTGTGCAGCCAAGCTTTCAACTTGACTACGTCACACACAGGAGTACAATCACAGACAATGATGGTCGTTTTGGACCAAATTTGAGTTAAAAATACAAGTACATTCACCACTTTGTATGGCTTTTGTACCACTCTACGGTATGGGAAACTTCTAGGCATCACTCTGAAATGTAAATTAGAATGACTTTCTGAAAATTTCACTTATTTTAAATGCAATGCTGTTTCAAAAACATATTCGGTACTGTATTTGATAATTACCAGACCAAAATGTACCTTTGAATGTGCTTAATATCTGCGGCAAAGTCACTGTTTACAGTGCGTGATCCACAATACTCACTTAATGGATTCATGCTGAGAGTGCAGAGACACAGGAATGTTTGGTGCTGGTAGTGGTGGAGTTAGGTGAACACAAACACGCGGCGGCGGTACGTCCACCGAACTCGCAATGGGTTTCGTATCCACACCCTTACACGAATTATCTCTGTCTTTATCACAGTGAGTGTTCACAGGCTGGCCTCTATGCACAGCTGGCGCAGGGTCTCTCACCGCCGAGTCTGTACCAGGGGCGTGTGCTTCCGGCTTCAGTTTCTCCACAATGCTCAGGTCCATAATGTTGAGCTGCGCCAGGTGGCCGTCCGACTTCATCTTGATGTTGTGGCGTGTGGAGGACATGAGCGGCGTGGGATGTTTGAGGGAGGGCTTGAGGAGGTCCGCGGCACACGGGACAGGCCTTCCGGACAGGTGGCTGTTCTCGGTCTGCATGCTGGCCTCCGACTGCGACATCGACAGGTAGCCAGAAGTGTGAGCGTGCGAGCCAAACGTTTCTGCCGAGATAAATTGGACATTTCCACTTAACATACAAGAATTTACAATTAATAATAAGTCATGCATGTAGGTATCACATTATCAGATGAGCAATAAATGTTAGTTGGTTGATTTGGGGAGACATGGTAAAGATTTGTTTTCAATCTAGTCTGAACTTCCACGCTTTTATTGTGCTAGCTCACATGGAATATTATGCCGCAGATAGAACATGGAAACGCTACTCAAGACTACCAGTCCTTGCTTTACCCATTTAACCCTCTCCATGCTGAAGGCAACCGGAGATGCCCTAAAGAGCTATATCTGTGCCCAATCCAGCAGGGAGAGGGTTAAGGCCAAGTGCAAGCAGGGGAACAACAAATAGTCTTTTAACGTCTTTTTGTATGATGCAACAGTGGATTTGTACCCACGACCTTCCTACACCACGGAGCCGGCACCAATAAACATCCCAAGGATGTAAGCATCAGAAAAGTATAACTACATTTAGAAAAGGAAAAGACTGTGATGCTGGGCACCTGGGGCAGATTGAAACTCGGGACATTTGGCTCTGAAGTCTGTCTGACAATCTACCACATTACCTCCAGCATTGCACATACCATTCCCACGCGGCTGAGGAAGGGGTTCAATCCAATCGTCAATTTCTTCAGGTTCTTCATCTTCATCGTCTTTCTTGGTGAACGGCAGCAGCATTTTCTTCACCCGCATAGGCATGCCGACCTTAGCAGACATAGGCCTACACACACCATGCAAACAGAGCTCTAAAGATATGTAATTGTATAACACTAAAACCACCACCAAGCTGTAATATAAATTGGTATATTTCTGGATATCATCTTAAACAACAATCACATACAGAACAAACTGGTCTAGTCATTGTATGCACTGAGACAATTGGATACTTGTACTTACAATTTTCTAATTGTTAAAAGTTAATGCTCTCAATAATAACCAGCATCGTAATTGTTTAGGGCTAAACAATGTTCAAAATAATAGAGACAAACGAATTTCCAGATCTTTGTCTATTTCACATTAATAATCTAAAAAAAATTTTTGAAGGAGGACTTAGTGACTATTTCAAATTGAAAGTTATACATCAATGTTACATGGTAGATATTTACAATCTGGATAACGAGATAGATCATTGTAGTGCAATGGGATACAAAAAAATTCTTTCATATTTGTCTTCATTTTCAAAACTCCCAGTAAGAGAACCAATGGTGTCTAGCGTAAGATTGGCAGACTGACACATGGTGAACTATTACATGAGTATGTCTGGAGTGTTGACATTACCTCTTCCAGCCAGACACAAACTGCGAGTCCAGACGACAGTCGGGCGTACTCTGGAAGTGCCGCAGTGGTTGCTTCTGGATGCTGTTGAGCACGGACTTGAGATGTGACAGGCTGGCTGTATGGGACGTCACATTGCCACTGGTGGTGTCAATAGGGAGGGACACATCACTCGTCACTCTGTCATCAGATTATCCATACATGATAACTGATATGCGAATATATTATATCAGTGACAATAAATTTAATTAAGTAGTAGGCATAGCCTAATCGGACAAGCTATAGGACTGAAGAAATCTTCCTGAAGCTGTATTTTTTATTTGAGATAAATACCAGTAACTAGTTTGTCAAACTACCAATTAATACCTGTCACAAGCAGTGCCCGACATTAGCCTGTGAGAGTGAGTGATTACAGAGTTTAACGTCGTTGCGGGAATCTTTCACCCATTTGCGACGAAGCCTGTGAGAGTTAGTGATTATAGAGTTTAACGTCGCTGCGGGAATCTTGCACCCATTTGCGATGATAGTATATAGCCTGTGAGACAACATTATAGTAAACCAATGCTGATTCTAAACAGTACACTGTCTGTCCAAAGAAAGATCAACCAGAGAAAATAGTGCTTGTTACATTTGGTAGAATTGAATCAATAGATGACTGACAACAACCATTACAAGAGAAATCTGAAACCAGTTGGAAGAATCATCCAGTAAAACATGTAACAAGTCAACATTAAGGTCAAGATTAAAAGAATGACAGTGGATAAACTTCATGATACAATGGGCGACAATATGATTACAAACTTTGCAGATTTAGCCACAGGTGTATCAAGTTCTTCTGTTGATTCTTGGCTACTGGTACTGCTGCCTTTATCACGAGTCACTGAAAAACACAGGATATAAAACCTGTAGTGATAATATTCCCAAACAGCTTTGGTTTTTTTTCCCCATTTTCAAACATATCCATTCTGAAAAATTTCCGTCCATGCTCTCCCGACAGCGATAACACATTGGTCTGTGTTATCTTATACGCTGTCATACTAGATCGGAATGTCTAGTTTTGTTTTGGCGGCCTCTGGTGATAACTGTTGATGAAACAAAGTAAGGGCGGATAACTCAATGCAGCCCAACGACTGTTTGTTATCCCAAAATGGAAGATGATTGCTGCAATGTTGCACATTCGCAGTTACAATCTAGTGAATTGAACCAATCAAATTGCTTTTAATTGAACACCAGAAATCCCTTGTAGTGTGACAACGAATAGCACAGACGGATGTGTTATCGCTGTTAGGAGAGCATGTATCCCATCAATGAATGAATGAATATGGAGTTTAACGTCGCTGCGGGAATCTTTCACCCATTTGCGACGACATCAAGAGTACAATCAAGATACATAAAAAGTTCATTACGATGTTACAATTACAAAGGAACCTGTCATATTTACTTGTCATATTCTCACCTGATTCTGTATTTTTTGAAGAAATAAGTTGAATTTTCCCATTTTCCAAATTGTGTAAAGCTTGACGTAGCAACTCCTTTGGTTGAGCTTCAATTCGGGATGCCCTTTCAAGTATCTTCTTAGCTTTGCTTACATTATCTAGGAAACGCAGAACAAAAGTTTAGAGCATAAAATATATTTGATGAAGCATCATAAAAGCCATTTCCAAATTATAGAATGCAAATGGGATCTTACGACTTTAAATAACCATGACATCCAAAATAAATACACAAGATCATAGCTGAAATAAATAGAATATAAATACAATTTTGGCAGGGCAACAAACATTACCAATATGAACAAATTTGAATGTTACGGTGAGAATTATGAATGCAAGATTAATAAATTGAAGTACAAATATCCTGATACTTGTAATATCCTAAATAGACATGAATACACATGTACCTTGTTTGAGTTCAAATTCTGCTGCAGCGATGTGCACAATGGCAAACTTCTTCACTATGGACCGTGCATAGGTCAGCAAGTCTTCCGCATCATCTGGACTGTACATACTGAAACATCAAACAGTAGGTTGGTTTACATTTAGCCTAATAAAAATAATAAATCAATTTTAATTTCACAAATATTGTAATATTACGAGACCTGGCACCATGATTAACAAACATTCTTTAGTAGATTTCTTTGGATACAATTTCATGCTCAATTCAAATGTTGCATGGGGGTTGGTGAAAAAACATTATGTTATAATGTTGAGCAGGAAACTGTAGTTCATGATAAGTCAATTCTAACATTGGAGAATTATCTGTATGCTTTTGACCCACCTCTTAACTTCTGCATACTCCAAGAAAAGTTTTGCATACGTTTCATTTCGTTTGTTTTCAGAAGTTGGTATTGCCTGTAAAAAAAAGGACAAAGTAATCAAGCAGTTTAGTACAATGCCCAGGATGTGAATAGTAAAACTTGTACACATTTAGGGGGTGATGATTAAACAGCATACCCTGCACTGTATGACTACAAATTTATATAATCCCATAGTCTACATATTTTAAAAAATACAGTATGACATTTAACAAATATAATATTAAAAAAATATTAATCGCCTGCTTCAAGCGACAGATAATTATGTTTGTTTTTCGACTAGTTCTACAACTGCCATTCACTTGGCATACATAAAAATCATATTTGTACTGCCAAAAACCTTTCCACCTCTGTATAATAGACAGAACATTCCTCTATAATGTACAACCGTGTGATAGGTTGAGTCGAATGTAAAAACTAGAGGTATGCATATTGGCTTCTATTACGCACATGCAATGGGAGATAACTGAAAATGTTCAGTCACTTTCCTGTACGATCGGTTGAATGCATCAATGACAAGATAATTATGAGTCTGTAACCATAATTCATATAAAATATGATATTTTTTTAAAACTATTGAGCGTTTAAACTTTTGGGTGTACAAATCAAGCACAAGTAGTCTCAGATAGAAATGTGTTTGTCCGTTATATAGGTCAATCAGCCGTGATAGTATGCCTTTAACCAAACTAACTTTGAATGCCCTGTCAAAGACGCAAGACAGCAGGTTGTGCCTCTCCACAGGATCCTTGAATTGCACCTGTGCCTTGAAGGTGTTGATGTAATCATACCAGTCCTCAGGCTTGTTACCACCATCAGATATTCGAGATATCCATTCAGTGTGATCTGAAACAAAGCATAGTATGCATTGACTGTTGTTCATTTTAGCAGATAAACAGACATAGAATCAAATACAATGCAATTAATAACTGCCCTTAGACAGGGATGGAAATTAACACTAGTCTGCTAGCCCCGGCCATTTCTCAAAATACTAAAGGTATCCTTAGGGCTAGTAGAAATTCATGTGTTTTTGTAAACATTTGCTATTTGTATCACTATTCGGGCTAGTAAGTTTTATAGGTAAGTTTCCATGGCTGGGCCCTAGAAGATGCAATAACAAATTTGATTATTTTTCCAACTACCCAATAACAGTATGATCATACATGATCATAGGCACAATGTTGATGGTGGTAAAATCTGCAATTTTCAGGGGGTCACACAGATATCATTACCATGCATTACAGATAATACTGAGGTTTTCAAATGACCATCCCCCCAGGAACCCCTCTATTTTGATCATTGATATTGCATTTCTACTGTCTGACAAGACTTATAAAAATTATCTTTCAGTATTCCACAGCAGGTAATTCACAATAAACCAATGCATAATTAATTATTCACATCAAACCTGTTATATTATCTGAATCCGTTTTCTTCTCTTGTTTCACAGTAATTCTTGGCTTCCCAAACTGTGCTTTCAGACCAGTGCAATTACTCATGGTTGCAGTCTGAAACAGATCTCTTTCTCAATGCACTATTTGAAAGTGCCAAGTTTGAAAGGAGCAATGTGATACAGAAAAATATATACATTTATCCGTTTTTGCATCCAGTCAACACTAATTGTACAGCCTGAAAGAGAGAAAGAAAGAAAGGAGAGAGAGAGAGAGAGAGAGAAAGTGAGAGGAAGTAGGAGAAAGAAAGAGAAAGAGAGAGAAAAAGAATGTATGTTTGCAGGGTTTAACTTAGGTTTACATTTTTGGGAGTCCCGGGGACGCGTGGTGATATACTTTTCGCGTCCCGAATCGAAAAAAAGGGAGTCCCATATTTTAACTGAATTATTAAGCCAAATATACCCTTTGTGTGTGTACATTCAACACAACACA
>JAULBP010098951.1:0-11118 GCA_032355345.1 Lepetodrilus pustulosus
TCATGAATGGTTAACATAGTACCAGCAGAAAGTAGTTCCACCTTTATCGCACTCCTGTTATTGCACTGCTGTTATTGTACTCTCAGGGCTATTTTATGTGATAAATATATATATGGAATCTATAGAAAATGAACAATGGTAAAGAGTAGATTCAGAGTTGTAGCCAAGGTCGCCCAATACATCAGTCAATAGAATTGCGGTGAAATATGTCGGTCGTAATGTCACATCGTGCACAGTCTGGGATGATGAACATGCATATTACTGAACCATGCACATTTACGACCATTTTCATAAAGACACGGACCTTGAATCAATATTCGCTTCAACCAGTGGCAATGATTATTATAGTGTATTCAAGAACCTATTGATCAAACACTTATTGCAAGCTGAATACATACAAACCAACTTTAACAGTCAATGCTGAGATAACCGTATCACAAACTGATGTATCTGAGTAGATGTTGACTTACGAATTTCTGAGAATACTAGTTAAGAACAATATACAATGTCAAGCAATATTGAATTACACAAGATTAATCAACTGCTAAGCTAGCCATATATTATTTGAAATTGTAGAATATAGATATATAGCACAAAAGAACAATCAGATTGGTATTGATCATGTATATATCTCACTAGATACCTAAGTTAAGACACTATTATATTTCCATGTACCGGGTATATTAGTTATTTTAGTTTTAACATTACATGACATTTCTTTAACTATAGTTAATTGAAAGATGCTTATTATATCATATTAAAATATTAGATTTAACCCCCATTATCGTAATTATTAACAAATACAGCTAGTTCGCATAATTCTCTGTGAATTTGGATAATAATGCTATAAATAACACAGAGACTTGCATAGCGGAGCCAGTAGATATATGTCTGACCTGCCTAAAACATTTTTTTTACAACTTAATACAAAAAATAATTAAAAACAACATCGTACGTTTGTTGGATTAATAATGCATAATTTTGCATTCAGTTATAAAAAATAGCCCAATTATAAATTTCATCATATTCCACACACTGATATAAGTAAAGGCTTATGTGAATATTTTGTTTTTACGTTGTATAGATACAAATATATTCTAGTATGACTAAAAGAATGGGTTGTCAAACATCACGTTAACCGTAACTTAAATTGTTCGCGAAAGTTACCTTATTGATAGAGATATAATTGATACAGATATAATCTTTGGTCTGTCAGTACCAGGCGGTGCTCGCAGGTTTAATGCAATATTCAGCTCTACGGATGTTGCAGGTTTCCTCCTGCCTAAACCGACAAGGAGTGATTTTAGTGAAAGATTCGAGAAAGCGTCTCTAAACCCCACTATAACAAAAGAAAAACCGTAACTTAAATATTGGTGTTGAGGACTCCAGAAACATTTGAATAATTCTTTAAAAAAGATTTTTAAATAAAATATTTGGCTGAATCATAGCGCAGTAATGACATGTTCAAGTACTTAGCCACATGCTATTTGTACATATTAGTACACATAATCTGGCAATATAATACTTTTTATAATATGTTCGCTTATGATCATCATAAATGTATTTAGAGACAGTCCGAAACACTAATTTCAACTTGAATTCTGCATCATGTAAAACCTAACTTCTTGGTTACTATCTTGAATTCTGCATCATGTAAAACCTAACTTCTTGGTTACTATAATATACTATATTGGTTACTATAATATAGTAACCAAGAAGTTAGGTTTTACATAATGCAGAATTCAAGTTGCAATTAGTGTTTCGGACTACATTTGAATCAACAATCATGGATAATATGTATACTGTGTACACAAACTATTTGTAAAAAGGGTATGCATAAATATAAGACAATTAAAGCTGGACACATCTCAACAAATTATATTTCTTGGCCGCATTTCGGATTGCGTGCGATAAGCAAGTGAATTTTGTAGTGCGTTTCGTAACAGCCGAAACAGCCATCTTGCGGGTAATCAACGATCTACTGTGGACTGTTGACGATGAGAAGGTGGCTATGGTGGTGTTACTTGACTGGTCCGCGGCTTTTGATACCATTGATACCAGAAAATGCTCCATTGGCTACAACATGATCTCTGAATCATTATGACTGCGCTTCTTATCTATTAGACAGATGTCAATCTGTTGCAATTGGAGATGCACATTCAGACAAGGTGTCTCTACTATGCGGAGTACCACAAGGTTCAGTACTAAGTCCTGTATTGTTCACGCTTTATGATATGATACAGAGCTTTGGACTACGACACCATCTTTATGCCGACGACACTCAGCTCATACATAGGTTCTCCGCTTCTTGGATGACAAATAACATCCTTATGTTAAACGAGAAAAAAATGATGTTCTTCTCGTTGGAACTCAAGGCATTTTGACTAGTGTTAAATTTGACCAGATGTCAATCTGCGGGGAAATGGTTTCATTTTAACCTACTGTTAAAGGTGGACTCTCACGGTGCGATTTGTATTAACAACTTGTAGCATGCAACATGTAGTAACGATTGTCGATTCAAGAACATCGAATCGTATGTATCTTTCAACTCGTCTCATGTTATCTTGTGTGAAACCTAGTTTGTTGAAATATGGAGTCGGATATTGTGAAGAAACGCTTGCCATGGTGTGCACGGCAATAGCCGTAACATTGCGTGGAAAGAAAAGAAGGTATACATCTGTATGGGTTCGCACATGGATAGCAAGGAGACCACGTAGTGGTGCCTATAATGCATTGCTGAAGGACCCCAGCTCGTTGATGATTTTTTTGAGAATGACAAAAGATTTTTTATTATATTAATTACGCTGGTCCAACCTGCTATACAAAAGCAGTCGACACCTATATATTCTTTACACCTAACGTTCCACGGAACTTCCTGACCAAGAAAGTACTGTATGTAATAAATAACTCGGTCTCGTTACGTGATAAATCGAGGAGTAACTTCGTCGACATCATTTAATTGCTGAAAGAACTTGACAGAAGACCCCAGCTCGTTGATTAGTTTTTTGAGAATGACAAAAGAAATTTTCTATATTTTAATTACGCTGGTCTAACCTGCCGTACAAAAGCAGTCGACACCTATATATTCTTTACATCTAACATTCCACAGAGCTTCCTGACCAAGATAGTATGTAATAAATAACTCAGTTTCGTTATGTGATAAATCGAGGCGTAACTTCGTCGACGCCAATTTTTGTGCTCTGAACAAGCGTCGTGACCATGGAGACGGGGGCGATAACTCGTCTTATTTAGTGATTCTCGCGTTTGGTTGGTTGAGCACACGCAACTAGTCGTATGAAATAGGACATGTTCTATTTCGTTCCAACTCACTTTCGACTTGTTGTACACAAATCGGAATCGTTACGATTCGTGGATTTTCATTCATAAATTCAGTCGCATGCTACAAGTTGTTGCTACAATTGCACCGTGAGAGTCCACCTTAAGGGCCAGTAGAAATTCACGTTTTTTGTAAACATTCGTTATTTGTATCATTATTCGGGCCAGTAAGTTTTCAGCGGTAATTTCAAACACTGGTCCTAAGCAACCATTGCAGTTATTACAGCAACCACTCTAAATATTCACGATCCATGGTCTCGAAGTTTGTTCTTGACTGAAAGTTCATTGGAATATTTTTTTACCAAAGCCAGTACTGGGTAGATCTATTTTCAAATAATACTGTGTTGATTCCCATTAAAAATATATGAGGCTCACAAAAGATAACTAGGCCTTGCTTGAGACTATAAAACCTTCTTAGGTAAGATGATCTTGAGTATGAAATCATTCTAATAAAGTTGCGTAATCGTTAGGCCAGATCTAGAGAATTAACTTATCACTACCGTCAGTCTACCAGATAGTGATAGCACCCACCAGCCAATCGCAGTACAGCAGCGTGTTACATTGAGAACAATCTGGCCATGTTGTAAGTGTCTTCTAGTTCTACTCCACAAAACCAAGATCTAATGACACCCTGTTCAGGACTTGTCTTATAACGTCTAAATGAACTCTGAGCAACAGGACAATAATATAACTGGAATAAAATAAGATGGTATTGATGTCATAAGTAATGGAAACAAACTACATGTACTAGAAACTACATGTTAATTAGATTGGAACTTTTTACAAGCATTAATGGTGTTTTATTTGCCAACCCGGCTAGGTAAAAATATGCCGCTTTGGTCTACTTCCACTGGCAAAGGTATAGGTATTTGACAAGCTACCGGGCTAATTTCTAACTGAAGTGTGCCGCTTGCGCCAGTATTTGGTGACCGGTGGATCTCGGCTAGAGTCCGGTTGGAAAAACACCAGTCTAATTAATAGACTGAACCAGGTTGCGCTGAGTTGTTTATTTGCCATCTCATTGTCACGTGATGTGCTGCTTTACCTAGCCACTTTCTGCAAAACGATCAGCCCTATTGATTCATATGCAACAATGATCTTTTCGTTGAAAAATGGTATTATTGCATCTTGGTTAATACATACATGATAGTCTTTGAAATGTACATGAAATATAGAATAATTCCTAATGACTTCCACTTCACAGAAGTGATTGAATTAGTCGAAAGTTAAGCACTGATCGAGGTGTGAATTAATCTGCGAGACTGGCACCATTGTTTGACATACTGGACACGGCTGATCACTAGAGTTATCTCCCCTTGCCCCGTCATCTGAAATGTTCACACCTTTGCTATTGTTGTCTTCATGTTTATTAGATACCAATGTCTTCTCAGAATGATGTCCACCTTTTTTCTCATGTTTTTTTCTCTTGCTTTTCTGAAAGACCTCATCTGGATGTTTAAGTTTGATCAATTTTCCTTTGTCCTTGTTTCCGCCTTTGAATCTCTTTAATGGAGGCAGAATCTCTTCAACGTCGCTGTCGTCGGATGTGCTGTATCTAGGCCGCCTGGTCCAAGAGGAAAACTTTCCTCCATTTTTACCATCATTACCATCACCATCCAACTCAGAATCCATAGAATGTCTCCTTTTCACATTATTACTACCTCCACTTGAATTATCTCCCTTGGAAGCACTAGCCGATGGCAGTGTAGGTCTATGTAAAGAAGCGGTATTGTACAAAGATATTCTCTTCTGTGGTGAAGAAGTGAAATTGGAAGCTGGGTTCACTTTCTTGAACAGCGGTTTACGTGGACTCGTAAAATCGTCGTCTTCCCAAATACTATCACTAGTATCAGATCCACTCCGGAATCTTGGCCCAAAGCCATTGGATTGATCCATTTGAGGGGAAGGGGTGGAATGTAGCGAACCATCGTTATTTACACGAGTTTCTGAAACTTTTTTATTACTGTCAGATCGGAACCATTCTTCAATATTCCTTGAGTTGCTTGGACTCACTTGTGTTTTTCCATGTCTGACATTACCTGGATTAGCTTCTTTAGATACTTTGTGTTTATCATTGACAATTGCCGTATTATCCAGAGGGTAACTGTGCACCTTCATAGTATCATCATTAGGAAGCTTTTCAGTTTTACTGACAGTTTTTAAAGAAGAACCAGATTTCACGAGAGATCGATTTTGATTAATTTCTCGTCTCAGTTGTGCAAGAAAACTTGTTCCTTGACCTTCAGTTCCAAGAACTTGACCTTGACTCTGGAAAGTTTTGGAACCGGGTTTCCCATTCTCTCCTTCTGAATGGTCAGAAGAGCTCTTCCCTTTGTCCCAAATAGTTTGTACTTTAACCCCCTCAGTCCTAGAAGGTATCCTGGAATTACCTAGCACAGGGCGCCAGTTCAATTTAGGCAAATCACGTTCACCACCTTTCTCAGAAGGCTGGATCTTATTCCCCTTATCTTTTGAATTCTTGTAGTTATCGCCATCACATGGGACAGGGTTGTCAGACAGATTGAGGAAGGCATCGGAAGATTTTTCATTCGCCTTATTAGGGGTATAAATCGTTGAATGTCGTGGTAACTGTTCGTTGTCTTTAATGGCGCCCGAGGTTACTGTGCTTGAAGGAGGCTTTTTACCTGCAGTGACCTTTGATCCTTGATCTGACCCCAAAAATGACCTGATGTCATGTCCATCAGGTTTAGCTGAAAACATTAAGTGAAGTTAGGGAAATATCATAAAACTAAAAAAGAAAAGGAATAATTTGGACAAATCGTTCTAATTCTTGTTAATAGGTCTGCTCATTTTGCTACCAGCTGACCCGACAGCCCACTTGACCCCAGTAACCCCCAAAACCCACTCAATTTGCCTAATTTCTTACTCCTGATTCTATGTTGTGAGCTGCTGGCACGCACCCACTTTGCTGCTTTCGGATACCGGCAAGCAACCAGCTGTAATATAGCTTATATTCCAAATATTGGGATTTTTTTTTGGGTCACTGGGGTCAAGTCGGCTGTTCGCAAAACGAACAGCCCTATTGTCACAAGATTTAGTCATAGTTGAATGAAAATGTATGAAGCATTCCATCTACTTGAAGCATTGATAGGCATAACAATGACAACACATTCTTCATATTCTAAGGACTTGTATTACTATAAGCATGACTTTCTTTTCTTTATCTAAATATATCTAATTTTTTCGTCATCCATTAATGATTCATTGATCCATCCATTCAATCGTTCATCCATCTAGCATTCCATCATCATCAATCCACCTATCATTCCATTCATCATTTAGTTCATTCATCCATCCATCCTTGCACATCCATCATTTCCTCATTATTACCCTTTTCCTTTGTGCTACCATCCTTCTTGCCTTTCTCTTTTTTTTGCCCGTAACCCTCGGGTTCCTTAACCTTCGTGTAGCTGCCCCCACAGGAGCGCAGGTGGTCCCCCCACCACAGGTCATTGGCCGACGGGGCGCGGTTCATCGCACGCTTCACGTAGCCGAAGTACGGCTGACGACTTCGACACGGTCCATCGCACCTCCACCAGTGTTGCCTGTACTCGGCTACTTCGTCGTGGAAGCTGTGGTAGACCTGAACACAGGGAAGTCTTCTAGTACACGGGAAATCATTGCGTAGAAACATATGCTACTGTATAGTGTATAGCATTGAGCAAGCACCTTGTACATGGAATCCAATGAAAAGTCCTTATTATCATTATTTTGACTCCTGCCAAACCAATTTTATTGCAAATCATAAATTGTACACATGTTCTTTGTAGAGTAACTAGTTTAATTAAAAAAGGACTATACATGTATTGATAACTATTATATCTGACCATGGTAATGGCAACACTTCAAGTTGGCCAATTTCTTTAATTTGTTTGAATTAGGATGTAGAGCTGTTTTCAAGATTACTCCCATCCCAGAGTTGTCACTGAACATAACTTACGCTAATCTTTGTGCCAGTTTCCTTGTTGATTCTGTCCATGTGTTTCTTAAATTCTGGCCCATGACCATCATGATCCTATTAAAATGAAATAGACCTAATCAATAAAATGAACAAATATGAAATGCAAAGTGTATTCATGACATAAAACAATAATGGTGAATAACTTGGAAAATGGCATTGAAATATTCCCTGATGATATGAATTATTAATGGTGCACAATTTAATAACGTGGTAAGTACATGTATTGATTGAACTAATGCTTTACATCACAGCGGTGACCATAAGTACAGAAATGATATTTATATTGTGTTGACCAATCTTAGCTACTTAACCATGTTAACATTCTAGCTAGCTTCAGTTCCACGTTATGCTCACCTTGTTGTTATCAGTGACAAACAGATAGGCATGAATCATCTCATGCTGAAATAAACAAGTAAGATAATATGAGACATTACAAAATCATAAACATACTCCCAATACTATCAAAAGACTAGTAAAGCTTAGATATTTATTTACATTAAATTTAGATTTTCCCTTACTTCAACTGATAATACAAATATATGTCCATGCTTTTTAGCACAAATTAATCATCGCAAATGGGTGAAAGATTCCCACAGCAACGTTAAACTCCATAATAATTTTTAGCACAAACACAAATTTGCGACTATTATATATAATATTAAAGACCAAACTGATATAGGCCATAATACCCCTCTTCCAGTCATGTTGCCATGGTTTCTTATTTCTAAGTGTAGGTGTACGTCCTGATAAAACAACATGTTCTCAAAGTAAGTAGGTAATGTCAGAAATAAACCTACACTTTTTCAAAGCATTATTTTTTTCATGAAAATGTAGGAATATCGGAAATACACCTACACTTTCCATTCACTGTGCTGTACATAATGTACCGTATTTCATATATCCTGAAATACATCTGCCCAAACTTGGGATCGAACCAGTCAAAAGAATTCTTGATTTGACAGTTGCTACCACAGGACCAAATAGCTGACTGAAGATAAGACCATTTGTTTATCTGGTTATGATTGATTCAAGAAAGTCAAATGTCTATGATGTCACTACACATGCTACAACAAAAGCACATGCAGCACAAAATAATTGTTCATCCAAAAGCACACACATCTGATGAGGGTCCCCATGATTGATCTGGTGTGTGGATGAACTAGTACAACTTTTACATTTAAATGGTATGCCATGTAGTAGACCGGAAGAAGGGTATAATTTATACGATAAGACAGTTACACCCACACGTCCTCGGTGTATCGGTCAATATTCCAACAGTTTTGGTCGTGATACCTCCTCGGAGGGATATTGACC
Source organism: Lepetodrilus pustulosus (assembly GCA_032355345.1). NCBI lineage: Eukaryota > Metazoa > Mollusca > Gastropoda > Lepetellida > Lepetodrilidae > Lepetodrilus > Lepetodrilus pustulosus. Next base: position 8,633 of record JAULBP010098951.1, read on the forward strand.
GTGTGGAACGTGTGGGTGTAACTTTTTCTTGTAAATATACAAGTACACTTACAAGCAGTGTTTCGACCAGGTCTTTTCTTGGTCTTAATTTCAGCAATGGCAAACTGAGACGCACCGAGCAGAGGCCACCACGACCCTCGTATACACACAGACCTGCACATCTGGAAAATAAGAACATCTGGAGGTCACATTGTTCCATAAACATATCGCATTACTATAGCTACAAATTAGGAGGGAGGATTTACCATACAAGATTATCAGCTCAATAAATTTCAAAGATACACATTTGCCATTTGCTAAAAGAATGTTTGAAGAGAAGATACACAGTTGGATGTGTGGGTCTATTAATTTTTTCAAACGAAGAAATAATCCAAGGACATTGTTGTTAAGTGTGAAAACTACAGACATATTTTACTGTGGTAACATGGAGCAATAGAAACATGTGATATGGTTTTCTCTCTTTCTATCTCCTGCCCATATTCAAGATAGCGGGTGGTAATTATATATTTACTTTAGTATTTATTTTATATGATATCCAGATAAATTACCAGTATTATAGCAAGAAAAACTAAATTAAATGTCCCAAACATCTGGGTTATTTCATCTGAAACATTTAGCGCTTCATTTTGGGTGGGTTTGTGTTAATTTTGGGTTGTTTTGTTCTATTGCTTTAATTCTGTTGTGAACATTTCACGAGGCATTAATAATGTGTTTTTATCGTGTGTGTGTATGTGTGTGTGTGTGTGTGTGTGTGCGCATGTCTTTGTTACAACCACTGTAGTATTTTGATAACATTATACCATACTACATTTACTTTCACTTTTGATATGTGCACATGTATTGACTATTCTTTGCATCTAAGCCCTGAGCTAGCTTAATTTATATTTTTTTTTATCAAAATTGACATAGTTGTAATCCACAAAGAACATCCTTTCATGCATTATTTGAATCACCAGCTGATCATTGTATATAGAGAACTTATTCATAAATGATAACCGTCATAATAAAACACATGTATTTCCATAGCATGTACACTATCAGTTTAATGTTTTGGATCAACCTTATACAGTAGCTGAATTGTGAGTCAGAAATACCATAATACAGTTTGTTTACTTTATAAACATGATAAACAGTACATTTCTTATGAATAACTATAAGTTGACAAATAAATAATTGCACCTCAAAGAAATTTGTCCCCATACCGATAATGCTAATCTACTGGTCACTAAATTACTTTCCAGACCGTTATTAGGCATTTCCCCTTAACTCAGGGCCAGCGGAGAATATAACATTGATTGTGAGGTTTTAACGTTCGCTTTCAGCATAGCTGATTTCGCAGACGGGGTGCTGTGACGTAAAAAGACCTAGCGTATGTATCAAAAGACTGGTGATGTCACAATACAGTTAGCATCATTGTTGGTAAACATGTATGCCTTTACTTTCATGGAAGTTTGGACAAGCTTAGTTTGTTGAAGCTTTTCAGTGTAATATAATATAAAGTTGTGACCTCATAATGGGACAAAATGATTATGGCGTCATTGCAAAGACTCGACTTGCACATTAGAAAGGCATTTCAGGATAGATTTTTGTGGCGATTTCATCAGGAAAATTATTTCATTGGGCGTTTGCACAGGTTTTTCCCTTAAATGTGTGCCAGGATGTATGGCATGAAGAGTGAGCGGAATAAGTACCCCTGTGGTGTGAGGATGTTTTGATGGTAGCTATGAATGATGTTGGATGTTGTTTTTTAAAGTCATGTCACAATAGGATATTGTCAGCTGTCTGGCTTAAGCGTATCAATGCATAGTGCATTTGGACGTTTGACCAGTTCGTCACCAGCTATTAAATGCATCTGGGGCCATGTCGTGTCTACTTACCGTAGTTTCTATTGTTTGAATTCATCAATGGTGGCATCTTTCTTTCACAACTGAACCAGGCAGTGAGATTACGAAGCTTTACTGAATATGATTATAAACTCGACCAAAATGTTTTCTTCACAAATCCCCATATAAAATTTGATGTTGAGCATGAAATTGTACTTGAAAGGTTTCGTTATCTTGGGACCGTATGTCATTCACAGAATCGATGAATACCAATTTGGTTTGGAGCTTTTCTGGGAATATTATGTAGACCATCATGTATAACACATGGGATAATACACTAGTACTACCATACTGTTTATATATATATATATATATATATATATATAATCAACAAAATTCATTAGCCCATTTGTGTTAACCGTGGAACTCTTGTCCGCACGCGACATGCCACTATATAAAAGACATCATTTGGACGCAGTTTGCGGCCCTACAACAAGCTAAATAATTGCTCGTAAATCTTTTTTTGATGGTATGATAATTTGGAGTAAAGCTCCAACTATGGAAAGCTGGTTGAGCTTTACAAAAATTTTCACGGGTTAAGGAATTATGGCCGATCTACGGACACCTATAAAGCGACGATTTCTGCGAGTCACGTAGTAGATC
>JAULBP010098962.1:0-11116 GCA_032355345.1 Lepetodrilus pustulosus
CTAATTTACATCTGGAGGAAGGTTCATACATAAATCTAGTCGGGGTTTGGGTTCGTTTTCACGAAAATATAAAAGAAGCTGGCCGTAGTCTTGTGTATAATTTATAAATTGAGAAAAACAGGGGCTCTATTAAAAAGAATACTACTATAGTATTGCTATATTGTTATATTGGTGCGAACTCATCGAATAATGTTGAATGTTTCAATGTTGGTGTGCAAACTCATTGAATATCGAATAGAAATAATCGAATGTGTTTGCTAAACTGATATTTAATTGGTAGGCTCGATGTCAGAGAGCAAACCACGTCCATCTCTAGGTATTGACTTTTGTATACTAATATGTGCAATTCACAAAGTCAGAATTCATCGACGATGTTGTTCAGGGCCACGTCCAAAATAACTTAGCAATACAGTTGAATTGTAAACCTATCGTACGTTGAGAATGGTGACCTCTACCCTAATCTTATGATAGGTTCACACTCAATTGCAAAGATAAGATAGTTTGTGGATCTGGAACCGTGACTTGTGATTCTTCCACAGGAAGAGCGAGACATGAGTGCTCTGTACCTGACGTCTATAGAGGAGTCTACCAAAGCCTTGCTACTGTTGAGGTATCTGGAGACGGACAAGTCCTTGGAACAACTCACCTTCTGGACTGCTGGGCAGACCCTAAAAAGACACGAGTTCAAGACCAAAGATACCTTCTTGTCCTACCTGAACAAACACAGGTCAGCAACATCTAGCATGGCTTCGTATTTGCATTATTTTTTAAATGAATCGACTCAAACACTTGTGGCCAATATTGTGCGATTTGTACCTATGCCAGTTGCTATTGTTGGTTATATGTAATATGTATTATGTATAGACATTAAGCCATGATGTACTAGATGTTGCAGATTATCTTACTTTTTCGTGAAATTAATGTCAAAATTAATTTCACGAAGGAAAGGTTGTTTTATGCAAACAGTCATAGCCAGACTTAACGACAGACATTATATATTATGATAATGTATTACAGTATATATGACTCATTCTCACGAAAGTAGGACATCTGCTGTCATCGGAGTTTCGGCAGTTATACCTGACACTATACAACCGAATATTAGCAGGTTTTGTAATTTATAAACAGAGGTATTCATAACGAGTAGAATGTTATATAGATTGTTGAGTTTTATGTATGAATATTTTTTTTTACACAGCCCTTTACGTGTCCAATCGGAAATGCACTGAAATTCCTCACATTCAATACACTCAAGGATGACTTAAAATAATAATACCTATCCTATATAAAAACTCAGTACGTTATTTTCCCACACGACCAATTTTGACATATAGAACATGGTTAAAAAATAAGCGAATATGATTAATTATTTTGTTACATTAAATAACATAACTTAGATATTTGTAATACAAAGTAAAACAATAAATACGCATATTCAAATGTTTGCGTTTTAGGGTGGAAATGTTTTTTTAGCGACCGTGATTTATTTTTTCATTTACGGGACAACGACTGTATCCATTACTATGGCCTCATTATTTAATTTTCATTGTAGGCATGAATATGATCGGATACTAGGAGAATGTATCATTTAAAAAATAAATAGAACTCAACAAGAACTATTAATGAGAACCAGAAATCCATCATTATGTTTACTGGTTGCAGTATGATAATAATTTACGGGACATCATTTTCGGGACATCCAACTAGTCGTTTTTCGCGTCAGGCGGGTTTAATTTTCTTATGTGGTGAACAATTACATAATTGTACATCACTCTGGATGTCCGTGTGAAAGTAAATAGCATTTACAACTGCCCAATGTCCTACTTTCACGAAGCTCTCTTATCCACTAAGAAAGTGGTAGCACTCGCTTTGCCGATAGCTACCGTAATACACTGCTACGAGAGCGCTACCAATCTCTTAGTAGATAAGAGAACTTTGTGAAAGGCTACCCTGGACTTTATATGGATTTGGGGGCATATAAAGTCTTGCTGGCAAGTAGTGAGCCACGAGTTAATGGTACAGTGTCCTCTCGATATAACACTGTTCGATACACAGCAGATTCAGATATAAGGTGGGGTCAGATGTGGATCCCATTTTTACTTTTGTTAATTACCTGTACTATCGTATAAGGTGGGTACTATAAGGCATGGACTCCAAATTCAGCGTCATATCGAGGGGACACTGTATATAAAGTTATCGTTGTGTTAGGCATGTGCTCAAGCAACAAAGACCTTTTTCACTCCGATACGGTTCTCTTACTCACTTAAAGCCCAAGTTTTTTCACGTGCAAACACCGTAAACACTCAAGCTTTGTAAAGAATAATGTTATCTGTAAAAGAGTACTTTTATCAGTGTCTAATTAAGGCATAATATCACAGATATTTATGATTGTTTTGGACTAGTTCTTAACTACAACTGCAAAGTACATTCACTTGACATACATATTATCATGTTTGTACTTCCAAAAACCTTTCCACCTCTGTATGGTAGATGGAACTTTCCATTATCATGTACAACCACATGATAGGTGGATCAAATGTTCAAACTAGCAGTCTGCATCATGACTTCTATTATATGCATGCAAAGGGAGATCACTCGAAACGTTCAGTCACTTTCCTATAAAATTTCACTTCAACAGAGTATTCTGGACTTTGCCAGTTATAACAACCTGAATATGGTTGTAGTTCTTTCATTAAACTTTAGCGTCTGGTGGATTTTAAACCTATTAGTGTCATTAAATGTTAACGAGCCTATGGAGTATACTTTAAACAACTCGTTACATTCGTTAGTTTTATGCTTGTTAACATTTTATGATTTACAGTAAATTATTGCAAAGGGACATAACTCTAAAGTGGTACAAAGAAAGAATATTGTCAACGCTGTTTGCTTCACATATCAGCTGATCCAAATAGGCTAAATAATATGAAATTTGTGATAACTATTGAGTGTAGGGGAATAAGTGTTTCAGTAAATAACAACTTTTGGGTGGACAAATCTAACGTAAGTAGTCTCAGATAGAAGTTCGTTTGATCTTTATCTTGGTCAACCATCTGCGATAGTATGCCTATAAAAGTAATCCACATGACACTAGTAGGGACACATAATTTCACGAGGAGCTTTTTCTGTACCTAGTTCCTCTCGTTCTCGCCTCATCAGTTCAGCTATATCCACCTTGCCGTCGTCCTGAAGTAGATGTCTGAACTGGACACAAAATGCACTGCCCCAAATACCTATAAAATAATTAATGGTTTTGTCACCAAAAAAAAAAAATTTAAATAATTATTTAATGTTTTTAATTAATTCGAGTCGATTTAACCCTAAAGAGCTGTGTCTGTGCCTAATACAGCAGACAGAGGGTTAGCTCTGTATACAACATCTGTAGATGCCGCCTGCAGAGCAAGTAATTAGAAACCCGCAACACCCATAGCACTAAGTGTTGCAGTAACCCAGCAAGCAAGAAACCTGCAACACATGTACCACTCAGTGATACAGTGAAAGCAAGAAACCTGTAACACCCAGAGAACTCAGTGTTGCAGTAACCCAGCAAGCAAGAAACCTGCAACACATGTAGCACCTGTGAGGTAACGGCACTGGAGGAGTGCAGTTATTGCTTCTTATATGTAAGGTAACATCCAATGGGTATGGATGCCTGGGCGTCGAGGGCGGATTTGAACCCAGAACCATCGGCTCAGAAATTTGACAATGTTCCATACACCACTGAGAAATATTTCGATATATTTCTACCAAATACAATACCAATATGTCGATATTATGAAAGCGAAATAGAGAAATAAAGTGATAAATTATCGTAAACTGACCTTGTAGAAAATGGAGGGGAGATTCTGGGTGCCGCTTGACAAGTTGTCCCATGAAGAATTTACTTCCGAACAGTTTAGGGTCCATGAAGGTCGCGTATTTTGGCATTCCTATTTCATACGGTGAAAATTCCATCCATTCTTAAAATAGATAATAACATGCATTATAAAATATATATTTAAAATATAGCATAGTTCTAAATTGCTGCAGCAATCTTTCACTCATGTGAGTGTGACATAGATAAAATGTAAGTAAATTTCTACAATTACATAAAAGAGATTGACTGTGTGGACATGTTGTTTTTTCTTGCTTTTTTATTTTATGGTTTGGAGCCACTTTTAAGACTCGTTCACTTATATCACGACTTGTCAGTTCAGGGTAGGAGGAAACCCACAACATCCGTAGCACTGTATGTTGCAGTAAATCTGTGAGCACCGGCTGGTACATTCGGCTAACCTACGGGACTGGCTCACAGTCCTCTCGGCAATCTCACGGTTGCTGCCATATTGGAACTAGATCTGCCACATGATACCCTGGCTCGATTATTATTAATATTTCCAATAACTGTTTAGATTAGTGCATATCTTGATTAAATAATGGTACCGTAATTCTCCTAATAGTTCGAACCCTCTAATTATTCGAACACATAAATTATTCAGCGAAAATAAAAACATTCCGTCCATAATTATACGAAAATTACCATTTGGGGGAAATTGTAATTTTCTAATTAATCGAACAGTCATTTCTTTTTTTTAATAAGTCATTTATTTAGTTACCATTTCAAACTATTAGATGGTTTGAACTATTAGGAGAATTAAGGTATGCACTTCCAACAAATTCAACAACGAGCAAACTATATACCTGCAGTCTTTTTGCATTGCCAAACAATCAGGAAGTACTTAAAACATAATAAATATAAATTACCCTATTTACAGTATATGGTTAATACAATCGTAAGACAATCAGGCCTATATTATGATTTCTAATTGCGAATAATTATTTTGAACTTAATTCATCACTCTCAAATGATAAAGTGCCATTGTTTACTAAAATGTGTAAAATAGGCCCTGCGCATTGCGATGAGTGATGAGGCTATCCCGGAATCTGCGTAAAATTCCTACTCCAGCGAGTGCCGAGGGTATTTCCTAAAGCAAAGTGGAAGTAGTCCTGCAGTGACCCGATTGTGGCTGGTACTAACTGACCAAGGATGATAACTGCATTGCCACTGTACAGTCATCCTCGCACCACAGGGGTACTTATTCCGCTCACTTTCCATGCCGTACACCCTGGCACACATCTAGAGAGAAACTTGTGCAAACAATCTATATAGGAGATATAAATAGAACAATGATAAAATCTATTTCATTGGATAGATTTTTATGGCTAATTACTGTTTGTGCAAGTTTCCCGCTAGATGTGTGCCAGGGTGTACAGCTTGCAGAGTGAGTGGAATGAGTACCCCTGGGGAGTGAGGATATGGCACCATACGCTTACCATGGAATAACTTGGCTGACACGTGTTTCTTGACGTGTAGACACGAGTACAAGGGCATTGGGACATCTCCCGTCTTCAGGATTGCCTGCTGATCTGTTAACTTACTCTCCAGCCTCTGAAAATAATATAGCGCCCCCCTCGATATAACACGGTTCGATGCACTGCGGATTTGGATATAACGCGGGGTCAGACGTGGATCCCATTTTTATTTTCGTATTTAAAAAAAAATAAAAAATAGATCTACATACAGGTACACGCAAATAAATAATTGAAATTTAAAAGAAAAATTGTTTTTAAAGTTAAAGGCATAATATCATAGATATTTATGGTTGTTTGGGACTAGTTCTTAGCCACAACTGCAAAGTACATTCACTTGAAATACCTAAAATCATGTTTGTATTTCCAAAAACCTTTCATCGCTCTATGGTAGACAAAATACCACTGCACCCCCGCGATAATGTGCATCAAATGTTTTTTTTAATAGCGGTAGTCAATCTTTAGGCCTCTACTTTCATTTTCCTCATTATATGCATACAAAGGGGCATAACTGGTCTACACTTTCCTGGAATTCAAAGTGGTAGGATTTGATTTCTTGGAATTCCTTCACAAATCAACTGATACTTCGAAGACAAAATAATTAGTAGTCTGTCGCAGCTAATTATTATAAAATATGAAATTTATTATAAATATCAAGTATTGGGGAATAAGTATAGTAGTAAATAAAAAAAATTCAGTGTACAAATCAAACATAAATAGTCTCAGACAAAAATTCATTTGGCCATTATCTAGGTTAACCTGCCATGATAGTATGTAAACTCTATGCTTTTAAAATTAAAAATTAAATAAAAAAAATAACATACCCCTTTCAGCAAGGTTTCGCCCACTAGATGACCAAAGAAGTCTGTAAATGATACGGGCTGCCCCCGTTTCTTCTTCTCAGTGATACTGTGGACGTATCGGTACATACTCTGAGGATTCAACAGCCATACGAGACTCGATTGGATGTTTTCTTTTAGCTCGTCCTTCATTTGTTTTGGCGTTTTTTTCGGCCAATCAGGATGAGAGTAGAGTTGAGACACATACCTGGAAGTAATCATGTTGATAACAATAATAATAATAACAATTCCCACAGCAACGTTAAACTCCATAATCACTCACTCACTATCGAGTGTTGTGGAATAGGTGCATTACTAAATAACAACTTTTGGGTGGACCAATCAAACATATAAGTAATCTCAGATAGAATTTCATTTGACATTTATCTAGGTCAACCATCTGTGATAGTATGCCTTTAATGTACCTCTTTCTTACTCCCTTCAAACAGTTTCCAAACATAAATCTGTAAAACAAGTAATAAAATTGGTCTGGCCTAAGAATGAACATTATTTATATGATTTATACTGAAGGCATTAATTAAGTGTGCTGTGGGTGTAACTCACCAGGCTGACCCAGACAGTCCCGCCACGTACGTGACCATGTCCAGGATTTTACTGTCGACCAGTGCCGACATGACACCGCACAGTGACGTCATGGCACGGAACCCTCCTCCTGAACCCAGCACCGCGATAGTCGGAACCTGCATATGACACATCATAGATGTTAGTTAAATTGTAATTATATTGCGCTAATCCTTTACTCCACTCTATTACTCCTTTATTCTCAAAGTTATCATTTACAGACTTCCTTTCAGTTCTAATGCTGTACATCGGGGAGGGGGGTTAATCTCAGTTATAAACTACCATCAGTTATAAACTGAGCTGATTTTATATTTTAGCATAATCTAAACCTGACACCTAGAAAACTTTCTTGAGTACACAAATCCCCATATCAAATTTGATCAAGCATGAAATCGTACTCAAAAAGTTTCATAATCTTGGGACCAGGTTTAGATTTTACAAGAAGAATAAATTAAGCTCAGATTATAACTTAAAGTACTTAGTAGTTTATAACTGAGATCCACCACCACCCCTGTGAAATCATATACATGTACTTATGGTAATTATTTAATTCAAAGAGATGGAAAATTGAGTAAAAATACATTTCCAAATTCTCCAGAACGTATTCTTTGATGCTATGAGTTTTGAAAATATCGTACTTCTCTGAGACTTCTGGGGGCATTCTCCTTCAGGATGTCAGACATGGCTTTGAACACTTTCCTCCGCCGAGTCTCCAGAAACTCTTTCTCATTGTCACACAGTGCTAAACTGTAGTGTAGCTGAGGGTCATTGCTAGAATGGAATATGTAATACAGCGTCCCCTCGATATAACGCTGAATTTGGGGTCCATGATATGCCCCCCCGCCTTATAGTACCAGCCTTGTGTTATAGTACAGGTAAATAACAAAAATAAAAATGGGATCCACATCTGACCCAGCCTTATATCCGAATCTGCTCTGTATCGAACAGTGTTATATTGAGGGGACACTGTACACTTCTTCCATTTTTCATTTTGGAGACAATTTCAGGTGCTGTAGTGCAATTTGTTTGATTAATCCAGCATTAATATCATTATGCTTTTCCTTATCACAAATAATTGTATGATAACAGTGCACCCTAGCTTTGCAAATATGAGGAAGGTTGTATCAACCTTAAAACTAAATTATGTAACTTCTGGGCCATGGACGTTAGCACCAGATTCTAGACTACCCTAAATCTATTAAAAATATACCCTGTCTGAATCTCGAATCTGGTGTTTTAAATACCATAACCCATCATTCTCTTTGCAATGCATGTTATGGGTCCATTGAATTGCTTGGAGACAGCATCAAATATACGGATTTAGAATATTTTGCTGATGTAGTATCTGTAGAGGATAGAACAAATCATATGCCAGTACAGCTAGGACATTTAGAACAAACCACATACATTTAGGACATTTAGAACAAACCACATACATTTAGGAGATTTAGAACAAACCACATACATTTGGGAGATTTAGAACAAACCACATACATTAAGGACATTTAGAATAAGACTAAACATGAAAAATACAGGTATATAAATGTTAATGAAGTAATATACATTACCAGAATAATTTACTTGCTGAAAAGTGACTCGTCAAATTTCTGCTGTCATTTCAAATTAAACAGTGTGCACTTGCTGACAAAGTTGTCAAATAAACGACAACAAGCCTGTAGATTACCTTCAAATTCATGTCAGAAAGTTGAAGAATGAACAGGAAATGTCAACATTAGCGCTTGTCACAGTCCAAAGACAACAACTCTAGTCCGCTAGCATTGTACCTGTATACAGTATGATTGACAGGATGTATGTTGTGTGATGTTATTTTGTATCTGTCACTCAGGTGAAATTGACAAGTTTTTTCAGCGTTCATTTCACTGGCTAAAACTGGTGCATGTATTTCACCGCATTTTCATATCATAAAAAATGTACATTATATCGTATCCGTCCATGACTTGTTATGAGTGTACGTACCGGTATTTTTCTTTACAACGTATACAACTATTTATATCTATATCAATATATCAAAATTATTGCAAGAGGAACAAATAACTGGTGGGCCTGGATGTACTGACCTCATTGTGCATGTAACTGTACAGAGACCTCTATGCACTGCGGAATCTGATAAACCCAGTAATATTTGTTTTGGATTTATTTTTAAATTTACATTGATAAGTTCATGACAGAACATGCCCAGATATTGTGTCATTACTTACTAACCAAATGACCAACAGTATTATTTTTTTAAATATGCAAAATATTTTTTTATTGTCATTGAAGATTATTGTGAAATGTATCACCTTGTATGGTAATTTCATTAGTGTCATCACAAATGTGTAAATATATTCCAATTACATTTGTTCATGGAAATTATCATCATATTATATTTTGTTATGATTATGATGTAAATGTGGAATAATTCTGAATGCATATCTTTGTTGTAGAATATCTGAATAATAATAAACTGCATACATTCCCTTTGTTGGTGTAATGTTTTAATTGGAGGCGTGGGTATATAACTTTATGCTTTAAGCATGTTTTTAGAGCTGTCACAATATACATGCAGTGTTCCAGATAAGACAGTATAGAGAAAACTACTCAAAAGCAAATGACAGAATACCCAATTAAAAATAAGTGCAGTGAGTAAAAAAAAAATCAAATAAAATATTGAATACCCAATTGTATTAAAATCATTACAGTTTTCAATCAAAGAAGTGGAACATTATTCTGTCTCATCAAACATGTTGTGTGCATACATACCAGACTATTTGAATAGAGCACAGACATTTATTTATATAAATTATTACAGCTGTCAGTATGTATGATGAAGGCTAAACCCCAATCATTCAATATTAAAAGATGGCGCCAGGATGCCCTTTGTTCTGTGAATTAATTACCATTTAGTAAGAGTAAGTGGCTATAATTAAACTAAACAAAACTGCATAGCTACATAAAAGTACCCAATTGAATTAGTTATTGAGGGGTAATTACTCAATCGTGCAAAATTTATCTGGAGCACTGTAAACTACACATTATTACTGAGGAAGGAATCGGAGAGGAAGATTAGAGTTCTGTGTGGAGTGGAATAATGGATGTACACTGTACTATACTGGTAGTATGACTATATGACAGTGTTCCACAGAACGCTTCAAGAGTGGTAAATCCATTACCTCTCCAGTAGCACTACATAGATACATTCGTTCTGTAGAAGGAACAAAGGATATGAGATTACAATGAAAGTATTTTGCATTAATAATATATTGATCTATTTGCCGTTTTAATTTTGATATAGAATATTGCAGAAGTTCTGCAGTCACGGAAAGATACTGTGTTGACCCATCTTGAAGACAAGATAGTAGGCTAATCATGTGATCATGGAATGGTTTGCCAAGGAATGTCAAAAAGAAACGGAAAGGTTTTTATTCGTGATAACAAATATTGTCCGTTGAACCCAGCTGCAGTGTAATCATAATGAATTCAGGTCATGGTGTCCGGAAACTTTTCAAAGAAAGCTCCATGACAAGTTACCAACAAATAGATGTATTGATTGATGTGTATGGCAAATGTCTTTACTCAGAATGATGGATCGCTTTTCTTTATAGCTTTTCGGCCACTAAATTATTAAAAAGAAATACATTTTCAACATGGGAGTTATATCAATATTAATATTAAAGTATGCAATCACGTCTTTTGACATATGTAAGGGTCATTTGGTTTAGCTACACAATTATATTGGGCAACAAGCTACATTTTCCCTTCGTGTTCCACTGTTTTAAAATTTTTGCTTTATCATTGTTTATCTCGTAAATTGTACAATGAACTGGTCCACTTATGCTTGAATAACACGAGTCGGGGCAGGCATGATTTTGTACTGATAAATACATACATGTATAAGTATATATATTTTTTTTAATGAGTTAGGGTAATTGTGAAATAATTTAAAGGCATACAATCACGGTTGATTGGCCTAGATAATGGCCAAACGAATGTACTTTGTAGCTAAGAACTAGTCAAAAACAGCCATAAATATCTGTGATAGTATGCCTTTAACATTTAAAATCAGCTGTTAAATGTCTGTAAATATTTTATTGTTATTCATATATCGAAATGTCTGTATATTTCTTAAAATCAATTAAAGAAAAAAATCACTTCCAATCAAGTATCCTGAACCAACGCTATTGGCGGTACTAGAGTCAGAGCAGCCATACGACGCACGAGAGATCCAACTCGTCATCATCTTTGTATTAGTTTGCTGGGCCATGATCTTGGACCTTTCTCCATACGCATTATGTAAAGTTGTTATATTGGATCTGCATCCATCTTCCACACACCTTCAGTACACTGCC
>JAULBP010098973.1:0-11116 GCA_032355345.1 Lepetodrilus pustulosus
AACTAGATGCATTATAATAAGCTGGTTTGTTTATTTAAGAAACAGACTCCTAGACTATAAAAAAGAAATACCCGTAATATCACGTAAAATTTTAAATAGAATGAACGTTGACAACAAAAACAGGAATTTCATCTTTCTCCCGAAAATTATTTTTTTTTAAATAAAATGTGTGTCTTTGTTCCATTTGCTTGGCAGACCTTTGTTTCTGTGAAGGAGACTAAATCCTGTGAATGGAAAATGTTGATGGAAAACGGCTGCGATATTAGCCGGGTCCCAGATCGGCTGCTGAGACTGTGCTGAATCGACAGATATGCTTGTGTTGGGGATCAGCCCAAACGCCTTGAATGTGACTGGTGTCAGCGAGTGCTTCCGACTAACAAACAGTTAACATGGTTAATGTCTAACACATTAACACTAACCGGAGTCAGAGAGATGACCAACTATCTTAGTCATCGCCAATTTTATTTTTCAAATATTTTTTATAGCGTATTGATGATATTAATTTTTAATGTATTGAGTTACGTTTGTCATTTATCAAATTTATTATCGAACCATTTCATTTTTTATGTTCAGTGAATAACTAAGTATTCTTGATTGTTATTGATTTTTAGTATTTTGTGAATATTAAGTTAAGAGGACAACATTAAATATAATATAAAGTTTAAGAAATAGGTTAGTGAAAATAATATGTGTTTGTCTATTGTAGTTTGTTTTGACATGCAAATCAGTTTATATATTTGTAGGCATTCATTTGTCATCTGTGTAAATATGTCAATCTTCTCTTGATGTTGTTTTGGTACACAGGTGGTCTCTATATCTATACGCAGACCCGTGTTTTGATAAGTCTGGCATCCAAATGGGTTGAGCCAATGGTTATCATCAACCAGTCGTTCATTAATCTTTATTGCATTCATAATTTCTAGAAAAAAGAAATTTCAAACATTTTCAAACATTTCAACCTATTTTACGGCATCAACTTTGACCAAAATAATTCATATTCTAGATTGTGTTTATGTTGGAAAGTTATGTTATGTTGTGTAGGTGTGGTACGTTTCTTAGAATACCTTTTCTAAAATAGAATTCATCTGTTAACACTCATCTGATATATGCAAATGACTTTAGGTTTCCATATTGAACAAATTTGTGGACAAATTACAGATGTACTTGTGGATTCTAAGGAGATTTGAAATCCAATTTGTTGTCACTATGTGTATTCTTAACAGGACAATGCCAAACATAATGCAAAGGAGAAATGTGTGCGGAGATCATGATGCCTCTTTTGTGGGAATATTACTGTAGATCATCACGTTAAGCTGGAAATTCCTCAAGCTGGTCACCATTGTTATGGGACTTTGCTGTACTCGATGACCCCACATAACTTTCCCATTATGGCTGATCCTAAGTAGGTAGTTTATGGTCCCCCCCATGTAAACAGATATCTCAATCGCCTTGCTCATTTTGTGCCAGGGATATTTTGTGGTCGCAATAATACCTATTACGCCGTGATTTATTCAGCTTTGGGTAGCCAAGCCCGATTATAGAGAGAAAAGGGTGTCTTCAAAGTATTCTCCGAGAATTTTGTGACCGGCGGCCCTCGGAATAGGCCCTGGTCTTTATAGGCGACTTGGTCCCCCACTACCTCGACTCAATCTTTAGCATGCTTGGGCTAAGTCGTTAATTACTTTCCATGCCCGTCACGATTTGAATAGACCCCTGACACATGACGAAGTGGGTCGAGAGTTGACTTGGTGCAAATACTTGCGGCTTTGTGCCTGGTGTATACTGGAGGGAGAAGTTGTTGGTGTATGCCAGATCGAATATGAGATCCAGAGGGGTCGATCCTTCTTTATTGAAAGGCGTTTTTCGCATGACAGAGATACGTAATATTACAAACTTTGATTTCGTTCACTGAGGAGAAGACTTTGAGTTGACTTTCAAATAGAAATCTTTTGTATTTCATACCTGTGGCAGATTTATTTTTCGCTAAATTTAACCTAACACGGAGAAATATAATCTTGTTTTAGTTTGTTTATATCCTTGAAATTGAAAGTTGTATGCTGTTATTAAAATAGACTGGTTTGAACGTATTGAAATGTGTGAATTCAAGTTGAACGATTGCTTGACAACATGTATGATGTTATGGCTTCCCGTGCTAATTGAATATTGCCCATGTCCTTAAATGAGATACGTAATATGGAATTTCCATTCGTAATCGGAAAATAGGAATGCGATCGATTTAATAATATACAAGTAGGAAGGGCGTTAATTGTGACATTCCTGACCATGAACATATGGATGGGAGGATTAATGAATTGACACGTGATGACTTGCAGATTTCTGTTTTTTTTGTCCACAAAAGACATTTGAATAAAAAACATCATGTATGTATGGGTTGCAATGTATGTTAACAATACAAGAAACTAAATGTCGACATTTTTCAATTGTTTTGATCCTGTACAAGGAAGTAACCAAGATGACATTGGACTCTTTAAGCCATGTCATGTACAATGTTTGCGTGTCCCAACCACGTATATTTCAGAAGTTTGACTGAAATAGCAACCAGGAAATAGGCAATAATGAAAACAAAGTCCTTTGAAATTAACACATCTCTTAGACGTATGGTTACGTTTATTCAAGAGATCATCACTTTCGGATTATTCAAACTTAGTTTTGCTGGTTTTGGATGATGGTGTTTTGGATGTTTCGTGAAAA
Organism: Lepetodrilus pustulosus; assembly: GCA_032355345.1. Lineage (NCBI taxonomy): Eukaryota > Metazoa > Mollusca > Gastropoda > Lepetellida > Lepetodrilidae > Lepetodrilus > Lepetodrilus pustulosus. The sequence goes on from JAULBP010098973.1 coordinate 2,713, forward strand.
TTCTAAATGTTCTCGACTGTCGACAACTCGTTTTGGTCCTTTCCGTATGAATGGTATGGTGTTTTATGTATACTATTTTCATGAAGGGTACTGAAATATTATGTAAACACTTGTTAAACGATGTTACAATCTTCATCGGTACTGTATTTGCTCTGTGAGTCAGATACTGCCTGTCATGTTGCAATTTTGTTTTAGAATCAGACATATTTGTATAGCAAAACATTTGAATGTATTTGTAATTGTGGATCGTAATGTGATTACCATTGAATAATCTTCACTATGTATGCCATTATGGTATGGGTGAAAGATTTCCACAATGATTCTGAATTACAATATATAATTATCTCTCACACGCACAATTACTCACTGAAAACTCAAATTCTATTCTTAGAAGAATTTAGATATTGTTTACTGTCATTTGTCACAAATTTTCAGCTATATTTGACCATTTATGTTATTACATGGCACTCGTATACTTACACAAGCGCTAGGGTTTCTTAGTGCATAAGAAAGCTTTGAGAAACGATATCCAGATTACTACAAACAGTACATGCATGCAAGCTATGATATGAGTGAAAGAATCTTGAAAGCGGTTTTAAATTCCAAATCACAACAACAGCTATCTACGGAATTGCAGATGATTTTCACGTATCACATGATCTATGTATAATATGTCTGTCTGCAAAATGGAACAAAATATATATATATAAATCCAAACAATCACGTATCACAAATACAACCTTGTATCACAAATATTTTATATTTCATCTTCATGTGGAACTGCAGAAGGTATCACAATTTGAAAAGCGTACCGCAAATATTTCAATTTTGCTCGTATTTTCTTCCAGTTTCGAAGATTCCAACAGCATGGAGTCTGTCTCCCACCCCTACCGCTCCATGGACGCGGTGTCTCCGGACGGGATGGGAGGCAACAAGAGCAGGAAGAACAAGGAGGACAAATACTGCGGCGTGTGTGGAGACCGCGCCCTCGGCTACAACTTCGACGCCATCTCCTGCGAGTCCTGCAAGGCCTTCTTCAGGAGGAACGCTCCCAAGGGACTGGTGAGTCTTTGCGGGTTTTTTTTGTTAGAGGCAAGCAGTGGTGCCCTAAGGTTTAGAGAGTGTTGTGGATGTGGTGGGTGCCTGTTTGTGTCATCGGAAGTCAAATGGGTGGAAGATTTCCGTGGCGACGTTAACCTTCATAACCGTGACTTGCTCACCTGTGTTTGTGTGTGGTTTCGTGTCTGAAAGAGAGCATGTGCATGTTTATACATAATATGCAGACATAGGTTACTAAGTGGTTGTTTCTATTTCGATACTTAGTTCTAAATCACTTGAATAATCCTTGCAATTCCTCCAGATATAGCCATCTATTCAAACTTATGTTTTCCTTCCTTTGTATTAACTCTCCCTACAAACTAAAACAAAAAGTTGCTGATTTTTTAAACAATAAATCAAGTAATAACATTTTAAAATATCGTTTTGGTTGTACTTAATAAAAATTACTATTTTATTGTCATTGCGTATGGGTGAAAGATTCCTGCTGCGATGTGAAACAATAACTCAGGGCATCGTCTCGTGAAGTTCTTGTATCTACAAAGAGACAATAGTGATCTTCTGGCAATCGTTTATACATAGCAATCAGACACTTGTGCAATAGCCCTATGGTGTCATAGTAGATATGAGAGCTTTTAAAAATTGTACCCTTTGTTCACAGAGATTTATCAAATTTCCAGTCACATTTGAAGCCAATAAAAGTTAATGTGCTCATTCATGTTTACTAGCAAATTATACGTCTTAATGGTGTACAGCACCCTTTGGTATGGTCCATTTGAAGCATAAACAGAACTTTTGTTTAACCCTCTCCCTGCTGCAGTCAACTGGAGATGTCCTAAAGAGCAGTGTCTGGGCCTAATCCAGCAGGGAGAGGGTTAATAACAATTATTGTCAGTTAGCAGTAAAAGAATGCTGAAAAGAATAGATAAGTTGTTATACAACATGATGTCAAGGCTGGTGTAATTCCACCCATACTTTCTTGTGTGTAATCCATGGCTGAGATAATGTAGTCAAAGTTTTATCTAGCAACTGGGTATTTCAATGATACATTTGTCGGGTCTAGACGATAGAAAGGAAGTCTATACAATGCTAACCTAATCAATTATGGGCGATTTTCATTGTCACTAGTCAATCTGATCGTGAATAATGCATCGTGTTGTGGCAATTTGTACTATTGCAGATGTTTTATTGTATTGCATAATACACCATCGGCATTGACCCGTGACTTGGAAGAACAGAAACATTGAAACGTGAAATTTACCAACGTGCATAATTTAACACACGTTGCATTATTTATGTGTTATTCACTATGCTGTTTTCATAAAAAAAAAGAAAAGTCAGGTTTTCTTTGTGTTTGTTTGTCTTTCAAACAAATTTGTGTGAATGTTTTTTCTTGTTGTTTTTTTTTTCTTTAGTTTTATTGTAAGATGGGATGAATTGGGAAGGTAGAAATAAAAAGTTAACACATGTTGAGCAAAATTAACTATGATTTTACTAAAGGAAGTTTTAGTAAGGGCTTGACTATTTCTGTAATGATATCGATGAACATTTTTGCAGTGTCTAATTCATTATGAACTCTTTGCACGAGTACTTATCGACACCACATACCATGAATTGGTGTGTATATAGGAAACATAACAGTCAGACCAGGCGAGCATGCAATCTACAACTCCATTGCCAACAATCAAGTTGGTAGTCACAGAGAAATCCGACACCAACTGCTTGATAAGGGATTTGTATTGATCGTTTCGGAGCTGATTTCACGATGGATTTTCTTTCATGCATTTGACTTACCTAGTCCCGTTCAATTGCATTCTAGACCCAGCGAGATTTAGCTGAGGCCACATAATGTGTGGTTGCGTCACGTATCCAGATTGCGGCTTCTTCATTATTACCTATACCCTGAGAAATAATTGCTGACTTGCCCGAACCTACCTGCACCTAGCAACGATCTGGTTTCTGCATTCTCGCAAATCCTCTACATGAATATTTTGTTTTATTTATCACTACATCCTGGTCTAAAGAAAACAAAAATGAAGCTATTTCATTTGAATTGGATTGTCGTGATTAGAATTCTTTAAATACATTTGTGTTACGCATAACATAACATTTTGCGACATTAGTTGTGTAATTTTAGTCAATCTTGTTATAATTGACAGGGTAAATCAGATTGTGTTTAGTGTTTAGGTAATACTATGGATTCCAGGTTGTTCAAATCCTGCGTAATGAGAATAAACTTTCATGCATCTTTGCGGTTAAGTCGTGTAGAAAAGATTATGGATTTGGTCACGTAATTTTGATGAATCGGCTTCTTGTCAATGATAATTAGGCTTGTCTCTGGTTGCAAAATAATATTAAAGTGCAGCTTCCATAGGATTGTGATTGACACTTCTGAAGTTCGGTGAGTGTACAGTCATCAACTGAATATTGATAACTGATTTATTTTTTTATTAGGCCAGAGCTATTTCGTTATTTGTTTTGTGGATAGTCTAATAGTGAGCAGAATGTCGAAAAATAGGTGATATGACTAAAGAACCCTCAAAACAGTTGAAAATGATGTGATGCTTGAAAAATGATTTATATTAATTTTTTTTAAATTAATGTGTCCATAATTAAGTATTTTGCAAATTATTTTTGCTTTAATAGATTCAAGGTCTTTTGTATTAAAGATTTTCAAAATAATAAACAAATTCTTTGCATGAGAGATTTGAAATATTAATATTAGATATCTGCAAAACTGACAGGGACTGAAAAAGATTACATATTCCAAACAGAAACAATAATTGAGCAAGAGGCCACAATTTAGAGAGGCCAATTATATGTCAATTCCTTCTTAATATCAGAAAATTGATATGCTTTTTTCTTTACCTTGCTGCTCATTTATATTGGCTTTTGTCATTCTGCTATTATATGCTTCTTCTATCAGTCGCAGAGCACCAGTATTTATGCAAATAAGACACAAACACCGGCCGAACACTGTCCCATAATGGTATTTCCTCCAAACGGAGCCATTTCAAATTGTTGTTAATAGTAATGTCTATTAAGCTCTTTATGGTTATTATAAGGACACATTGACACATTGGATCACGACCTCTGCCAGCGACACATGACAATGCCAGCTGATTGATTGACGGCCGGCCGTATTGACAGGTGCAATAGATGCTCTTCATCTGAGCCGTGCATATTCTTCACAGCGCCATTGTCTTTGCCTACAGCCACCAGTTCCTATGGAGGCTCAGACAATTGCCGTGAAATATCAATATTAGTTGTGATGTTTTCGTATCATTGATCGTCTCAAAGAAAACTTGTCATTCAGCGGCCAACATCTCCTTTAGAAAGTTGTCAGATATCTGTTTTTGCCCACATTTCGCCCAGACTTTAGGATTGTTTTTTGTTTCCAGTCAGTTTTGTGGAGGATTTTCAAAGACTCCATTATGTCTTTTACCGGTATTTTCCAATTCTTCAATATTGACTGGATTGAGTAAGATCGGTGCGTTTCTGTATGAGAAATAAAAGATTATGTTGATGTGCATATGTGGATTTCTGTATGTCTTTTGTGTATCTTCTCAAAATACAACCTCAATAATTCTCTCTCTCTGTCTCTCATGCTTTCCTTTTTTTCTCTTATTATCTTTTTCTCTATTTTTTACTCTCTTTCCCCTATCTCTTTCCCCTCCCCCTCTCTCTCTCTATCTCTCTCTCTCTCTCTCTCTCTCTCTGTCTCTATTTCTCTCTCCCACTCTCTCTATCTCTCTATATCTATCTCTTGAACAGTATCCACCTGCTTACAAGTTTACCCAATGGTACAAAGATCACCTGCCTAATAGGCATATCTGATGTTCTGCAAAGGCCATTAAATTGCAAATTGGTCCATGTACAGACAGACAAAGCCATCGCTTCCCATGGAAGATTAATTAATCAGCAATCTCAACCTCATGCTCCTTATTCTCCTTGAGCACACATGGCTTAAGCCATCAGCTACCCCTAATTAATAATCGCTGTACCTCCGACCCCTTCTGACCTTTAAGGTCAAATTGCCAAATTCCTATTCCATCATATCTCCGGTTCCTGTTGCCAATCTCGATGCGCTATTCTGGCAGATCAACGAAATTCAGGCCACATTTTTTGACCGTATTCTATCAGAGCCGATTTGACAAACAGCGATTTTGGCAACGTACCTGGGGGAAAAGACAATGCTCTGTCTTGTTCATAGAAGAGTACTGTCCAAGCACTGTTTCAGCTACAAAACAGTGGAACCCTATCTAACACACGGTGACATTGAACCTTGTATTGATCGGCATGGGCTAAGCGAATATTTACACCCCTCAGGTCAACAAATAAGAACAAGGTCATTGAAATGCATTAGAGACCCGAGATCGGGTCAGGATCGTTGGTTTTGGCAGTCCCACGACAAACCGAATGTTTGCCCGCGATGGCAAACATCTTCGCAGTATAAGGCGCTCCAGCTCGGCAGAACCCGGTGAATACTAAATCGGCCGGGCAAATCACTCCTTCCCCTCCTTTGGCATATTGACACAGTGCCTAAAGGTGGACGATTCAGTGTTGCCCTTAACATGAAGACCATCGCGAAAATGTTTCTGTAAACTGTTAGGATCATGCGAAACTTCCTAATGCTGTTCTGGGAGGACCCAATCAAGCATTTCGAAGTAGGCACCGATAAATGAGAAAAGTCCTGCTTCACACTTACTCTGAAAGTATGCTTAGAATGTATCAAATTTCAACTATTGCAAGGGCTACATGTGTAAAGGTTGCGCAATTGTGTCGGGCTATAAGTAAGGTGGGAAAAGCATTGTGTGGTGGGTTTTTTTCTAAAACCGTCACGTGCCGAATTTCGTAGCATTTGTGAAGAAGGATATGATCAAAGTTTCCCAGTATTTTCTGTGGTTATTTTTTTTTTACCTTTGACTATATTTACACGACAATCTTTTCAGTTATTCCTTATACTCAGTTCAAACAAATTTCATGCAATGAAATGGAACTAAGGTGACAAAAATATTTGTAAATTTGGATCATTCAAGCAGTAATGCCCTATAAGAGTGGCATTAACTAATTTAATTTAATGGTTGCAGAATGAACTCAATGTGTTTGAGTTTTGTCAGAAGTCTCAATGATAAACTATCATCCATAATTTAAGAAACAGGTTTCCATTTTGTTCAAAGGTTGCAAATCTGGGTCATTTTCTTTGCCATGTATTTTCAAAGGCTGGAGATTTTCCTTTTACTCTAAGACTTTGTAATTAATCCGTGTGACAGGTGCCATTAGCTATGTCCACGATCTAGTACCGTCTTTTAATGTAGCTCGGCTAGATCATGTTCCGCTTATCTTGCAAAAAGAAAACTTAGTAAACAGAGTTGTTTTACACTGTCTATTCTAATTAAGACCAAGGTCACTGGAATATATTGGCATGTTGTCATCTTCATTGTGCGCACATAATAAATCATCTTTTCAAAGCTGTATCAAAATATCACATGTTCAAGTGTGAAAACTTTGCAATGTAAATCTTATCAAATGTGATGGGAAAAAAAATATATATATTTTTGGAAACTAATTACGTGAACATAAACCATAACCTATATGCTGTACATTCAAAACCCAAATGAGTTTATGCATACTTTTTAGGTGATGCTTAACTAAAATGCATAACGTGGAGTAGTAGCTAAGGGAGGTAATTGCAGTATGACATAACAGTACATGTGAGAGACCCTCCATCTCTGACAGAAGCTGGGCCCCTCCAGGTCGATTGCACCTGCAGGAGGCGACCAGAGCCATTTAAGGTCAAAGGCCGTGACCTTGTTGCACGAATGATTGATGGGTGACAAATAGTATTTGCATACTACATATTACACTGAAATGTTGATCCATCATGATGTAATTACATGGTTTTTTTTGGAATAGTTAACATTCGTAAAGTTATTTGTTACAATGAACAATTTAATGGGTTTATTGAATGTTTATAAATGTTTGTGTGTGATCTTTCTTTCCATATTTCCGTATATTTATTCGTAGTTCTGTCTACTTTTTCTGTTCCGATATTTTGGCATATTTTCTATTATGAAGATGTACAAATAATGCACATACTCGTATAGAATCCTTGAAAACATGGTTTTCTAAAATTATATACTTGTACTTTCAGTCCACAAGCATAGCTGATAGTTATTTTTTAATATGCATTCATACATTGATAAGCAAGAAATAATGTTAAAAATAATTAGCCAACTTTTGTCCAAAACTGTCATTACAACTAATCAATCTGAGAATTATGTCTCTGTTCAATATTGTTCATATCTGGCATACCTTTGTATAACTACCATGTAACCACCATGTAATCGGATATAAAAATATGCCATCAAATCCGATATCGATTTAATAAATACTGACATTTTCTTTATGGAAATCAATTTGGAACCGACCCGACATGCCTGTTTAATAATGCCTCTTTACTCTGCCAATGTCCAATAATGAATCACCATGGCAATGATTTTTCTCTTTATCAAATGCTCGGATTAAAGTTTTTTGGCCGTAATTGGGAGTTAGTTTAGATAGAAATGAGTGCAAGTGGTACTATGCAGACCCATTTACCGAGCTTTTAGTGCAATTATTTTCACTATCGACGAGTGAAGTGCAGAAATTTGAAAGTTACTTTGTTCATCCATTTCAATCAATATTGACGATAAACTTCATTTAAAGAATGTGATACAAGGAATGTTGTCTTTATCAATGTAAATTAAATCTAGATGAATCGTGTACATTTAAGTGCATGTGCATGAAGACAATTTAAACTTGATTGACAGACGTTTTAGCAAGTAATAGGTCTTGGAGATAATGTACTAATATTTCGTCAAATTTTCCACTCAGAAATTGGTTGCGACCTTTAAGTTTAATAAACATCATTTAACTGACGCACCATTTTACCATAGGGTTCAATTATTTTATCTTGAATATACAGTATTTGATCAAATAAAGTTAGTAATTTTTGTTTTTAAAGCATACAATCATAGATGGTTGAGCTATCTACCATACGCAAGTCGTGATGTTGGTGAAAGATTCTAGAAAGCGACTATAAACCCCATTACAAAAAAAAAAAATCTACCATACATAATGGACAAACAAATATCTATCTGAGAATACTTACATTTGATTTGTCTACCCAAAAATTGTTATTTACTGAATAGTTTTATTTGAATAATAAATATATTGCCTTTGGAACATCAAACTGTTAGATGGATTTTCCACCAATGTGGATCGACGAAAGGAATTTTAGCGATATAAAATTTATGATAAGTATCTCTCAAATATAGTACTACACGCTCATTGAAATCTGTGATTG
>JAULBP010098984.1:0-11116 GCA_032355345.1 Lepetodrilus pustulosus
CCTCCCACCCCCCACCCCCCCCCACTCCACCCGACCACTCCCAACACACCCCAGCCATCTCCACCCCTACACCCTTCTGTATAGACTGTCAATAGTCTCAGAGGATGACAGTAAATTATTTTTAATAAATTATACTGATGTTTACTATTTGAATATGAATGGAGTCTCTGAATTTCTTTAACCTCTGTTCCCCATAAAATCTAGACTTGCTTTTGTTCATAGGAGATATTTCGAATAGGAGTATTAGAGAACAGCTAGGGTCTGTGAGACAGACTACCTTCTGTACGACACGGTGTAATAGTGTGTAGCCTAATATTGGATGAGATTGACATGTGAATGATAACATATAGCGTCTTGGACGGCAGATTGGGTTGTATACTCCCCAGGGAACTTAGAAGGAATTGATAGCACATGGAGTACTGGGTAATAATGTAACGCTTTGAGTATGCTTTCGAGCGTGGATTTTGCGCAATAATAATAATAATAATAATAATAATAATAATATGGACATTTTTATAGCGCCAAAGGTTACATGAGGTAAAACGATAATATAAATAAAAAAGTATTATTATTATTATCATTATTATTATTATTACTATTATTATTAATGTTATGCTTCAAATACGCAGTATTGTATATCAGAAATTGTCCCACTGTACATACTAGTAATTGATATTTAAATCAGGCCCAGAGGTTACGAAACCTTTTGAGTACGAATTCATTCTCAAATTAAAAAAAATCATATGGGGATTAGTGAACTGAGTATGTTCGAGTTCAAACATGTTTCATAATCCCTGGAGCAGGGCTTTCGCCACAGCAGAAAATGACATACATCTCCACCGGTCGGACACTTTTTCAAAATATTGAAGAATAAGGTCACCCTACAGCGAGTGGTTGTTAATTTACTAGGATACGTCGATACAAAGTAGGTCAAAGCCCATGTGCATATTCAAATGTGACATGCAGCAATAAATTACACTTTTATTAATACATATTCTTAACTGTGTTTATAATGTCACAGTGTATTTGTTGCCCGACGTTCGTTACGAACAAAACCATATCATAAATCTACACGTGCATGTTATAGTTATGGGATTAATCTTGTCAGCGCATCGGAATTCTCTATACTCGCCAAAGGGCGCCGACATTTCCTTTGCAGTGTAAACAATTCTTTATGAAGACAACTCACGATTACTACACAGTTGCAGTTCTGGACTAGACTATACTATTATATGCCCGTTCATGCCTGAGGAATTATGGGAAATGGGAATTTATGATTATGAGTATTTCATTTCCTGTCAGAAGAGAGCTAGCATCCTATAGTAACCTTTACCCACGAGATGTAAGAAAAAATCCAATTATATGCAGTCTATTAGTTGGATATGTATATCATAAACAGTGGAAAATATAATATATATCAGATGTCTATTAGATCTACCGAAAGCACAGAGTAAAGATGGTTTCAGTTTAAGTTGATACGTGACATACCTCGCACTAACTTAATCCTACCATTACCTACTTGTATAAAATAGGTGTTCGTTGTGTAAAAGTATACCCGAAACAGAAATCCATCTGACTGAAAATTGCAGATATACACGTAAATTGCTGGTTTAGAAGGTAAACATAATACTCCTCTAAATGAGATAATATTAATTACGAAATAGTATATCTATTAGAAGTTGAGAAGTGCTATTCCCCCTGAACATGGATAATTGACTAAACGCATTAAACGAGGTCCAAGTACGACAGGTTCGGCAACCTGGTAAAACAACATTAAACACAGTTAAAGCTGAAGAATAAGCATCCTCGGCTCCGTTACAATCAATTCGTTTAAAAACATAAATTAAATGGGTGTCGCTCAGCAGTAATTTTTTAAAAGGCATAATATCACAGATATTTATGGTTGTTTTGGGACTAGTTCTGAGCTAGCTACAACTGAAAAGTACATTCACTTGACATACGTAACATCATGCTTGTACTTCAAAAACCTTTCCACCTTTGTACGGTTGACAAAATTTCATTACAATCCCACGACATAGGACTTTGGCAGATACAACTGATGGTAAACAACCTGAAAATGGTCGTATTTCATTTTGCTTCAATATATTAATGGAAAGGGACATAACTCAAAGTGGTACAATGAAGAAATAGCGTGAAGGGTTCGTTTCCTTAATTAGATCAGTTGATGTATCAAAGACAAGCTAATTAATGTTCCGTAACTTTAATTCATATAAGATATGAAATTTGGGGTAATTATCGAGTATTGGGGAATAAGAGCATTAGTAAATGACAACTTTTGGGTGGTCAAATCAAACGTATTTGGTTTCGGATAGATGTTCCTTGGGCCAATTTATAGGTCAACCATCTGCGATAGTATGCCCTTCAGTAAAGGAAAGGCGCTATTAAACGTGCATTCCAGATCCGATTCAGGTAACAGCGTAATCTCTTACAACATACTACGCAATCCATCTGGTAAGTTTATTTATGCTTGGACGTGTATTTTATCTTGTAGACTTTGAGAACATCCTATGAATTTGACTGTCTCTATATAAACAGGGTGCGAAGGTATGTTTGTTTGAGCATAGGCTGCTATATTATTACAGACTTCATTACAAGCTGTACATCTGTTGGGGGAGGGTAGTCTGTAGTAAAATTTCCATGACCCTCCTTTCGTACTTTTAATCAACAGGACACATGACCCGAAAAAAACTTTTAATTAGGCGGGTTTCACATGGCCCAACTTTGCAGTCAGAGGTTCTAAGGTTCGACGGTATATGAACAGATTGAACTCAGGGATATCCGCCGGTGTCGCCTTACAACAACCTCCTGCCTTAAATGGCTTTGGTCAGATTTTCTTATGTCTTGATTCGTGATACAGTCTAACTCGGGCATTGGGTATGTTAGTAATCAGGATGGCGGCGATCAGCCATGCGGCTGGAAGGACGTTTATGCCGTCTCTGTATATGTGACGTTGGCGTTAAAGTAGATAAGTGACTCAGGTGATGTTAGCACTACGACAATAATCTATGGTTGGGGAAACACGCCATATATATACGTCCTTCTGAATGAAGAATGGTAAAACGCTGAATCGATAGTGTCTGCAAAGTGGTAATGCAGTTATCATCCTTGGTCCGACAGAACTAACCGGTGCTCGCAGGTTTACTGCAACATTCTGCGCTACGTATATTATGTTATGGGTTTCTCTTCCTGTCCTAAACTGACAAGCCGTGATGTAAGTGAAATAAATTCGAAAGTGGCTCTAAACCTTAATTAATAATATAAACTAACATATGGTATTATATATAACTTCATACATTGCGTTGAGATTATCATGCGGCATGTCACGCACGGTTAATTTGGAATGTCATTGCTATATTTATCCGAGGAATACTAATATGGATATTGAGACCACGTGACAATGTTACGAATGTGGATACATAAACAGGCTAATTTGATACATGTAATTTATTACCAACATGAACTGCACGTATGTATTACCTACGTGGCCGTGTGTAACCTACTCTCTAATACATGAATGGGAAAGACCATAACCTACATCATGGACATATACTCATCCAAATAACCCTATTCAGTTCATTCTGTTGAGAACCGTAAAACCGGCCATGGGTATAAAATACATGGATACTATTTCAGAGCATATATACAGTTTCCTTGGTAGCTTTCAAATCAGTATGATTGATGAACACATTAAATGACTTACTTTCACCTTATAAGTCAATAAGACTATGTTTAGTCTTGTAGAAGGAACAGCTTGCGGTGTTTAAGTAAGACATTTCGTAGCACTGGTGTGTATAAAAAGACAGATTATCTTGCAAGACAGGGCACGCTTGAACGTCGTCATTAAAGTCCAAACTTGTTACTCTCTACGTGGACGACATATTCACGCTCCATGTAATCTGTGTCACACGTTATTCTCACATAAAAATACCCATATTAAAAATAAAAATATAACAGTGAAGCAAGTCTAGATATCTGGAGAACAAGGTTGGTATGGAATATGAGATCTACAGAGTAATAATATTATGCTCTCTCTCTCTTATTTATAGGCCTACTGATAATGTACTACTGCAATATACATGCAGTTATTTCATATATACATGTATTCGTATTTTGTAAATCAACTGCACATATTCTACTATATTGTAGCTGACTGTACTATTTCGTAGGTTATTTTGAAAATATCATTAACGTACACTAGCTATGTCTATAAATCTGACTAGGACAATAATATAACAATCTCCAACTCTACTCATGTTGCCTACTGTACATATAAACACAAACAGTCTTTGAAATCCTCTCAGCACACACCTGGCAATAAATATTCCCCAATCGTTGCCCAGAATCAGGTGTGTCACCTTCCAAGAGGCACTCCACCGACGAACATAAAATCCCGTTAAGGTTCGTGCTCCTATTTATTGAAACAAATAGTCTCTCCAGTTGTTGTCATTAATACTGCTACGTTCGGAATGCCTCCCAGAATGTGGAGTATTTGCATAGATGCTCACGGGTACTGTTAAGCCTGATTTACGGCGAGTTTATCACGCGTGTGAATAGCGCGACCCTTGACCTTGAGTTCTCTCCGCAGCGACGTCTACCGAGCTCCCTTCGCTTGACCCGAGTCCAGCGTCGCCTAAGCCCCGATGTCATATGTACCCTGCCCACTTCAAGAGCCCTGCCCCGTCACTGCAGACGCTTATAATGCACTTCACGTTATGAGGCCAGAGTGTCGGGTTTTTATTGGAGGTGGTCACTGGCTTAATTAAACAGTATATAAACATGCAATAAATGCCCTTGTAATTACGCTTGACCTATGCCGACGGGGACCCGCCTCTTGGCGCTCGTGTATCGCAGCGCTCGTGTTTCAGAAAGGGAAACTGGCGACGGTCTCGTTCTAGGCCTCTCCGACTTTCAGTTGGTTAAAACGCTGGCTGTCAAATGACTGCATGGGACCCTCTCTGACTCTCAGTTGGTTAAAGCAGGCTGTCAAAAGCAACAGTCACTGAGATATGTGTTGTCCTTGCTGTACACACACGCACCGACGACTCTCGTTCCCAAACTCATCACAAAGGGACGGACAACCACTATATGCCCGCCAGGAATGTGTGCATTAAGCGTCCGAATTTCAGACAACCAAATGTCGTTTTGATAACTGGTGTGTTAGGAACGACTGTCATGTTGGAGACGTCTATCAGCTACGTCGTGGATTTGTTTTGAGAATTATTTTAAGTTTTCTTTTCTATTTTTAATATCGTGCTTTTTCGACACCTCAATTGTTGGTTATTAACATACAAACATTGTTATCATGTAAAAGTAATTCTTGACTCTGAATTTTATTATTATTTTTTTTGGACAACAAAATCAACAACATCGCAACAATGTCTCTGGGACGCAGATATGATTTAGGAAGAAACTGTTCCCTGCTCTTACAGGGAGATACGCCTGGAAAATATCGAAAATTGACTGAAGAGGAAATAGCTCTGGAACAGGCTCGATTTGCCCTTCAGATACCCGGAGAAAGACGTACTCTGCCTTCCAGGAGCACGTCAGACCTCACGAACCACGTGCAGTCACCCGACGGTGCCAACTCACTATGGAAGACCAAAGGTGCCACCAAAGACGGAAAGCAGAGGAAGATAGGAAAGTCCAAGTCGATGAGCAGCAAGGACGTGAATGTTGTAAGGAATCTAGACGCACCGCGAAAGGAGCACGACGACGAGCAAACCTGCGTGTTGTCTACTACAGCATCAGCTTGTGCTTCTTCTCCGTCAAACTACACCCTGGCCTTAGACACAGCGGTGTGTAGATCCGGTTCTGACGGAGAAGGCGACGACGTCAGACGACAGACTGAAGACAAGCAGGCAAAGAAAACGAAAGCAAAACCGGAGAAGCGAAAGAAAGAGAAGAAAGTGAAACGAAAAGACAAAGGGAAGACAAAGACAAAGAAACACGCCTGTGATTTACATCCAGAGGAAGCGAGTCTAGGGAATGGGATGGATGGTCCGAGCTCTCCAAGACATTGTCATAGCTGTACCTGTCACCTGTCGTCTTCTACCGACCCCGCTGTGGAAGAAGATGCGCTGAACCATCGAAATGAGGCGCCAATCTCGCAGTCGGAGGCGCCTATTCAACATGAGACCCCTCGGTCACCAAACGAAAGCACGAGAGATAACGGCGAAACCACACCAAAGAACGTTTCGTCTAGTCGATCATCCAGTTCAAAATCATCAACTACCACTAACAAATCCAGAACTCGACACTCTTCCTCCTCATCAGACAATTCCTCTCGTTCCTCTTCGCACAAACACGCATCGTCATCTCGTATCACCCCTCTCCCTCGCATCGAGACCACTCCCACAACGCCGGATCCAGGTGAACATCAATCCTACTTTGAAACACCAGACCACCACCCCGTTCTTGGAGAGTCACCGCAAGGCACTTCCGTCGCAGACAACCCTCTTGAACAGGAGACAGAAACCAGTTTTCAGAGCTTCCATCCTGAACCTGTCAGGAGCCGTTCGCCTGGGTGCATATGTCTGTCTTCGGACACTCCTGTTCTCTTGCAGGACGGTGACAGCTTGGAAATGATCAGCGGCCAATGGCCAGGCGGAGAATCGGACGTGGACACCGGAGACTATCTTTGTCCTTATGGTCAACCGGAAGTCTACACTCCTTCAGAAATTGAAGGTAAAGTAAATACGTTGAAATATATAGCGGTATTTGTAGTCTATGATATTTGGTACTCGCCCGCTAGTCTACAATCATTCAGAACTTGAAGGCAGTGCATGTATTCGTTGGTATATATCGGTGTTTGATATTGACGAACAAAGCATGTAGCACCACTTGGCCCGCTTGTTTACACTCCTTCAGAACTTGATAGTAAAGAAAGTTCGTTGCTGTAATATAGCGGTATTAGATATTGCATGTAGCCCCACTTGGCCCACTTGTTTATACTCCTTCACAAATTGAAGGTATAGAACATGCATTGGTACTAGTATATAGCGGTATTTGATATTGACGGGCAAGGCATGTAACACCACTTGTCCCGGGATGATATGACATTAATAATATCACCGATGGCAGATAGTTTACATTTAACATATAAATCTATATACACACTAAACCTACATCTTTGTTTACGTAATGGACAAAATAAACCATTATGCTAGAATCCCGTATGTATAACTAGACTATATATATTAATAATACATATTACAGTATTCGAGGCAATACCAGCAATATGAATATAATAAACAATATTTGTAATTCCTGATTGTTACTACGCCCACACATGCGTACAAGCATACACTTCCTGTCTCTAGAAACAAAACACGAACGTGTCCACTCGATAAATTATTTGTGAATAGGAAATTCTTAAAGAGTAGGTTCCTGTAGGAACGTCAACCATCACCAACTAATTCAATCTAATCCTCCTTAAACAAAGGGAGAACACTGCAAGCTGCACGTTAATAAAAGCATGCCAGTTACATTTTCCGGTGTAAGTGCCAATTAATTACTCCACGTTTAAATGAGACCAATCTCCAGTCTTTGTTGGCCCTGCTATGCGCACACTTCTTACAAACTAAAGACATCATAGCTAACTGTACTGGTAATAACAGTGTACGGAAAAGTTTGGAAGTTAAAACATTGGCTGTTGAATGGATCTAAAGTTGCACGGACTATGTAATTTTCTAAAACATATGTTGGATACATATGTTGAGAATTACGTAACGTACTTTTAGGGAATTATTGCGTGGAATTTCATAACGGTATTCATATATAATCCAAATAAAATGACCGCCATGTACATCATAACCTGTCACGTGACTTCCGCGAACAATAACATCCGTCTTAAATCCCCGCTACAGCCTTTTAAAATCCTTAATAACTAGTAGGACTTCAATCTCAACATGCGTTCTAAATTAAAACTAATGATTGTTTTTAACGTAGCCACCGCCTCCAAGAATGAAAGACATATCAAACCGTCAACAATGTACAATGTCTTGAAATGAGGTCACACTCGTACAATAATAAATGTAGCAAACTAGGTTAAAGAAAAATACTGTACATCCTCTTATGGGCGGAAGACATTGTACAATGCTAAAATGATTAAACATTCGGTCGTATCAAAGTGACGTTACTGACGTCGCTGGCAATGTTTTCATCCGAGACGCACGCTTTTCTATGACAGTACATCGTTGGAAAGTTGTGTACGACTAATTAAGTGCTAGAAAAATATATAGTATACATATCCTACATGCTGGAAAATTAGTCACCCGAATGGAATGTTAAAAGCAAAATGACCCCAAAATGCTCATCAGCGTTGGAACATACAACGAAACGAAGGTCAAATATTGTCATATACACTCTACGTGTATAATGGGTTGGGGTTCCTATGCATTAGAGTGCAATAATAAAATATAAAAACAAAACAAATTAGCATGGACACCACAATGATAGCAACAAATTAGCCTCGTGCGCTTTCTCATGAAGGTTAAACTATCCATTGTCTCTGAGGGCGGATGTCAGTTATTTTCTAAGCCTATAAAATATAAAACTTTGATTGGTTATATAATTATTGATATGAAAGGAGCCATTGACAATCTTTGCCCTATGTTATCCAGAAATCTAGACTTAACTGATATGGGGAATATTAAAAATATTTGGGTGGGAATAAGGTGTGACAGGTAGTTGTGATACCCACAATGCAGAGTTAACACAAACCAGATGAATCTTATCTTTTATACTACAGTATTGTAATATTGCATTTGGTACTTGGAAATATTAAATCAGTTGAAGCATGACACATGTATGGGTACGTAAATATTATTCAATATGATAACAAGGTAATCGCTCCGGGGAAATTAGACATGTCTAAGCAGAGATGAAGTGTACACTATCTTGCTGTATTGAACTGCCAATGGTCAGCAGTAGATAAATCTAAACTATTCGGATTGCCAAAATCCGTTTCTTGATTTGTAGATTGAAAATATGAAAAAGGAACTAGTTGAAATAGGTTGCTATTCTCATGTTAATATGTATTACCATAAATCAACGATAAAAATAACTGTGTGCATGCGCAGTATAAAATTCCGTCGGTATAAGTTATACATTATCCACAACGTTGCACTGTGTATGATTTTAACATTTAAAAAGAAAATACATATAGGAATTCGAGTTCGAATGAGTTATCAAATTTGAGATTAAATGAACGACAAAATAAAATAATAAAATCCCCTCATAAATTAAAAATAATAGTGACACGAAACGCCGCTGGCAAGGTTTTATGCCATTAATTTGTCATCAACCGAACATAACGTGTAATATAGTACGTGCATTTAATCATCTAGAAAAATTAATCTCTCAAACAATTATAAATAATGTTTTGTGACATTCTGCCATATATTACTTAGTAGTATAGAGAAATTATTCTTGTGTGAATTTATATGTACATTACAAATAATTACTGCAATGTTAGATTCGTAAATTAATTGGAATTCCTCGGATTATTCTGACTAAAATGGAGAAATCGAAGGATGTCTTTATCATAAGGAATACTGTAACAGTATTAGTTTACTGTACACTATAACATGTTGTTCAACCATCTGCACGAATTTCCCGTACTGAGATATATTTGTCTGGACAGAAACAAATTCATGTAATTATTCTAAATGGCAGAATACCCAAATATCGAATTATTGAATCCTCTAGAACCACACATATTAACCTAGCAGTTTTCTCCTCCTGAAAAAATCACATCAATATTTGTCCTCAGGTCTATTATATGTCAAACCAGCTCAAGAAAAAAAAAAGAAGAGGTAATTTATATTTAGGAATGTTAAAGCACACTCCCTTCTAGACGCCATATAGATAACTCCGACACGAGAGGCCAATGCATACCACGAAAAGATTTAATGGCAGGCTGCTAATGTCAAAGGTAGAACTACAATTAGTTGTAAGTGTCGGGTAAGACAAAGGTTCGCGAACAGGGATGGCCCTTGTTTGTTTTCGGGAGACCAACAGCGCACTTGCGGGGACCACAATAGCCCTCTCCTTATCGCATGTGTATGTGTGTTCATGCTATATCTCAAGGAGACATTATATCGTCCATGTCAAGGCATAAATCTCCGGAGGCTACTCTGATCTGCTACGACCGACAACTCTCTGTAAATATCAGAACCTTTGAACACAATTCAATGCTGAATATTAAAGCCCTACACGGTATCCATTTACGGTTACAAAGAAAAATGTCAGATGTATGCCAGATTGTGTTAATTGAAGGGCTTGAATTTAATTTCTGTTTGTGTTCTTGGATTAAGAGATTTTAATAACGTTTTGAGAATATTTACGGCCAATTCATGTGAAGTGGGACTAGAGGTAGGAGAGTAGGCTCCATCCAAGCAACGAGTTAAGTAGTGGGATACGGCAGGCCACTTTGTGATATACGTGGTGTTGTTAGCATAGCATCATCATCATCGTCATCATCATCAGCAACATCATCATTGTCATCATCACAATCACCATCATCATCATCATCATCATCATCAGCAACATCATCATTGTCATCATCACAATCATCATCATCATAATCATCATCATAATCATCTTCATCATTATCATTATCATCATCATCATCATCATCATCTTCATCATTATCATTATCATCATCATCACCATCATTATTATCATGGTCACCACCACCACCGCCATCAACCTTACTATCATCATCGTTGTTATCATGTCAACAATTGCAACCTGTAATAGTTGTGGCGGTGGTGGTGGTAATAGTAGTAGTAACATATTATTAGACGTAGTAGTAGTACGTAGCAACCGCAGTCGTATTATGGTTACGGGGTATTATTATAATAATAATTATTATTATTAATAATAAAAGTAGTAGTGGTTGCATCATCATCAATATTATACTTATTCTTACTACTACTACTACTACTACTACTACTACTACTACTACTACTACTACTACTATTGTGGCTGCTACATTACTACTACTGCTACTACTACTACTACTACTACTACTACTATATTTTTTTATACTACTACTAATACTACTAATAATAATAATAAACAGCAACAGCAG
>JAULBP010098995.1:0-11114 GCA_032355345.1 Lepetodrilus pustulosus
CTCTCTCTCTCTCTCTCTCTCTCTCTCTCTCTCTCTCTCTCTCTCTCTCTCTCTCTCTCTCTCTCTCTTTGTCTC
Source organism: Lepetodrilus pustulosus (assembly GCA_032355345.1). Lineage (NCBI taxonomy): Eukaryota > Metazoa > Mollusca > Gastropoda > Lepetellida > Lepetodrilidae > Lepetodrilus > Lepetodrilus pustulosus. Next base: position 76 of record JAULBP010098995.1, read on the forward strand.
TCTCTCTCTCTCTCTCTCTCTCTCTCTCTCTCTCTCTCTCTCTCTCTCTCTCTCTCTCTCTCTCCTATTTTCCTATCTGTCTCTCCCCTATCTCTCTCTGCCTCTCATACATCTATCCTATATCTATCCATCTCTCGCTCTCTCTCTCACTATCTATCTCTCTTTCTCTGTCTCTTTCTCTCTATCTCTATCACACACAATCTCGCTCGCTTCAACCCCCTTCCCCCCTGTCACCCCCTCCCCCATTGGATCCCGGCCTCAGAGACGTCTTAACGCCAACGATAGCAGATTGCTCTGATAACTGATCGACCTCGAAGCTTTTGACTTCAGAGGTTGCTGACATTCGCAGTTCTCCCTGGTGGCAAAGGTAGTCTTAAATCGCCATAACACGCAATTACGCTGGGACCCGCCTCGTATTAAACTGTCATTGTCGATTTAAAATACTAACACGAAAGCCTCACAATTATCGAAAGCACCAGGTAACGAATTAATTTGTGGAATAATGACTAAGAATCAAACATTATTCCTTGGACTCAATTGAACATGCCGGTACACTTGTTATTGTGTGTGTATATTTTTGGAGAATCGAGACAGGCTCAATATTTATGTCTACCATTGCCAGATTGCTTTTCACTTAACCTTGTCTTCATACTTGTCCAACCCTTAATTTGGACCGTTCATTTAGAGTCACTTTCTTCGGTTATTTATCTGGGTTTTCATCGCAAGTCAGACTGTATTAGAGAACTAACGCAGCAAAACAGTTGGGTGTCCTGTCCTGTTAAGTGTCCGGGCAGGACACCCGACTTGGATGCTCAAAATAAACCAGGACACCCGAGGTGAAAGTATCCTGCCAGGATCCCGATAGGATTTTGTTAGGATTCTGGAACAGGACACCTAACGTTTGTTGCGGTGATATATCAGCTTCATAGTTCATATACAGATTTACCCCTTACTGGTTGTAGTGCAGGAATACTGCGGATGAGCTATTAATAAATGTAAGCATTGCGCATCCGATCATTGCTGACAAATAACGCTTTCTTAACTTCCGTTCCGCTGAAGACAGTCAAGGATACCTTGTTGAATCCAACGGGGTTTAGTAATATGCATAATTTTGATTTGGAATCAACATGTTTCCGTCTGAATATAAAATTCCGATAGTTACAGAATTTAATTTTTCTGCAACGTCAATATGATGTATCTTGTAGACTTGCTTGTATGTGTTCCATGAAGATTTGCGAAATATCAGCGTCTTCTGGCATCAATGCTGTGTAGGTTATCATTAACCATGCCGATGTGGGCTCTTACGAATAATGTTTTTATTTGTGGTTTGTTACAACTGGAATATATACTAAAATTGCTACATCGTTGTTGATATGCGTATTTATGCGACCGATGCTAACTAATAACAGTTATTTATGACTGCCCTGTACTATTGATCCATATTCTCCAATTTAACCGGATGTAACCTAAATAGGACCAGGACAAATTGATCCGGCTATTACCCGGATGGTCCGTGTATGTATCAATTATGTGTTATTACACATAAGGAGATGTCAACAGCTGTTATACAAGCAAATAATAGAGATGCTGCCGTGAGCATGCGCACTAACTAAATATCTAAAAGTGTATAATTATACTAATCTCAATCCTTGTTTAAAATAGTTTGCTTTTGTAATTGTCTTCACATTAAATTTCGAAAGTATTGGTCTACTAAGTAAAGGACAAATGGCAGCCAGGGGAGTACGTAGCTTCTCGGTGATTGTTAGGGAGATGGACCTATTGCATTTTGCGATGTAGTTTGGTTCTTCCTCCAGTCTCGTTATGAATATTACTAGTATTAATACTCCTGCCAAACAACCGCTTCCGGCAAGATCCAGTCGCAGGTCGCGCGCGTGCTGAAGTAGTGCATTATTCTGGGATCGGAGATGAAGGACTAGAAGTAACGAGTTTTGTCTTTGTATCACGGGTAACAAGCCTTCATTTCTGGGGTAATTTGGCGGAAAATCTTCGTCCTTGCAGTTGGAAATCCTAACGCCTTGAAGCTATCAAATAAAATCCCGGTCCATTTGGATGATATATGGCATTTTATCGACAGCTGTGTCAAATTGATTCGCACAAAATACATTCTGGGCGGTGATATTCTCACTTAAGATTTCGGGGCCTGAACAAACAGAACGCGAAGATCCCGCAGTGTTGCTTATCCGAACGTCATCAATCAACATGGCGGCGTAATCACAAATTTGTGTCATTCAATTTGAGCGATGGTTCTCTGTTGACCTGTGCGGTGTTGCAGTTTTGGACGCCCGAAGCGAACGTTCCACTGCGTTGATGTCATGGGAGAGACATTTTTTTTGTGCGTACAGTTTTAACTAGCAGGCAAATTCCAAAAACGTGTTCATCTATACATCAGTCCATTATAAATAATTGTAATTAAAGAGTTACATCTTATTTTTGGAATAGAAAATCAAGATGCTTTTGATAAATATATCATTACGAACAAATTATCTACATCAGTTGGTAGAACATACATATAATGCTAAATGTAGATAACTTTCAGATAAATTGATTTGATAAGTTTTACCCTGTTGTAGATTTCTGAAATAACGGAAGAAAGATTGATGAATAAAAAGAGTCGTTATGCAGTGATCCGTAAGATCTCTTGCAATCCGATTTAACAGTATAACGATGACGACGGCAGACGTCATTATATTATATAACACTTGGGTTTCGTACTTTGGCTGTGAAACAAGGAATTCGCGAGTGCAATTGCCGGAAACAGTAACATAATGCTAACAACCCTCAATGAGAAACAAGAGTAACGTCCCTTATCTCCACGACATCACAACCATTCCTATACCCACAGAACACTTCGTAGCAGCTTGTACAGCTTCAACAATAGTTTGCTTTATTTTTTTCCTAGATAGTTCCTCATTAATTGTGTGATGTATTGACGCCTGAAGGCGAATATTGAACGTTCATTCATCCTACAGAAGACTTAAATCCATGCAACCTTTAAGAGTAATAATCACGGCTTTAAAAAAGAACATGCCCCATGATTTGTGTGCATCTTGAAGACACACAGCAACAGCTGCAAGCACCTTAACCGAATTTGTCTGTAAAGTGAACACTTGCAAGAAGTAACTAAAGCATGTTTCAATGCACATTGAGATTACCGTAGTTTACAGTATTCATACTGTAAGAGGTAGACACCATTAGTGATAACACGTGATGTTCATTGCTCGGGGGTTTTTGAGGTGGGGGTCTGTGGCAAAAGGGGGAGGGTCAGATTTCGCAATCTCCGAAATCCTGCGAGAGTTTCTAGGATTATTTCCGGTCTCGCAAACTTAAATACAGGTTAAAAAGTTGGCAATGTCACATAGAGGAAGTGGGATAATTCGAAATGCCTGTTCACTCAGTGGAACCTGTTTGATAGGATATAGCGGTCATGCTAAGTGATCAGGTTCTAGCGCTGGAATATGCACCTTCTGGTTTGTAAATGGTGCTGCGGAGGTCAAATGTATAGTAGGTTGACTCAGGTAGTAATTTAGCGTAGACTTTGGACATATAATGATGGTATTGATACATGCATCGTAATTATTATTATTATTATTATCATCATCATCATCATCATCATCATCACAACCACCACCACCACCAACACCATCATCGTTATAGATAGTTATATCATCATAACTTATTATATTATTGTTATTATTATTATTATTATTAGTAGTAGTAGTAGTAGTAGTAGTAGTAGTAGTAGTAGTAGTAGTAGTAGTAGTAGTAGTTGGTGCTGTATCAATGATTGCAATGCGTCATCTGCAATAAAGCTAAAAGACAAACATGCTCTAACAGTCTCTTGCGCAATATTCGTGTTGACTGACCCACAGTGAGTCAGCTTAAGAGTGTCTGGAATCCTGTTTGAATCCTTTGTAAGAAGCCATGTTTGGCGAGACTATCTATCTGTTCGCTACCCAACACTTAAATCCGTAAATAACGAGATATAAAGAACCTCATGCTCAATATGTGGTCAAACACCAAACACGCTATATGTATCGCTTTGGGAATCGCGTCATCCGCTTAAAAGGGTATCAAAGGAAAGGATTCGACTCTTTGTTCTTTCGCCACACTTATTCCACCCCAGTTCACACACTGTCTGCCACGCCACCTTTAGCGCGCTGGGTCATCATCGAGTCTCGCGCTCCTCTAAGAACTCCGTTCGTTTTGAACTACGGAGATATTCCCGACCACATGACATTCACTAAGTCCCATATTATGTTCTTCCTGAAAATCAGACTGGCCAGCCTAGACTAGATGAACACCGCAGATGGAGAGTTCTCCGAGCTATTATGGGCTTTCATTATTGTCCAACATTGTCCTAGTTAACGGAGGATCTGTGGTTTATTAAACAGTGTCTATGGCGGGTTTGCTTGGTCTCCCAACAATCCTTTAGTGTTCGTTCCTATACGGCTACAATTACCTCCGCTAGGTGTTTTTCTATACCTGGAGGTAATCTTCAGATGTAACCGAGCATCACGTGACATGTAATGGCGTCCTGACGTTCACGGGTAATTCCGGGGATTGTTTCATGATTATTGGTTGTCTAGCGAAGGCCTGTAGCAACAGGTACATCATTGTCGCGTAGCTTCATGTACTACAAACAGGGTAGATAACTGACTCTTTAATTCAACTGGGAAATTGCTTGAGGGCATGCATCTTGGTATATCTATGGAACATTGTTGACGTATTATTTACAGTATGACATTACAGATGAAAGAATGTGACGATATTTGCGTCAGTTAGACTTCGAGTATTAGGCCAAAAATTACTGTAGAGTAATTGGCTAAATTGTATGTATATGACATCAATCACGGTAATGGAGTAGCAGGAATTCTACTGTTAATTGGCCTAATACTCGAAGTAAATGTCAGCACCATCCTACATCCATAATGTCATACTGGAAATAATACTTTAACAATGTGATGGTATGTATTTAAAATTAATCACGCCATATAGCACTTTATAGTCTGATGTTAACTATCCGAACGATGATTGTACTGCATGTGTATTTACTTTGTGCTTTATTCAACCAGTTACATATTCCTTATATGTTGTTCTATTATAAAATATGCCCCAACCATAACTTTCAATGAATCGATGTGCGGTCATTTCAAATGTTCAACTCCCTGAGGAGTATGGAACCCAAGCAGCCATTTTTGTTCAGGCGCTGGGAGTTTAATTGGGTACCGGGTACCCATTTTTATAACTGAGTAGGTTGGAGCAAACGGTGTTAAACGATGGCTAGAGTTAGGTTCGAACACGATACCCCCTGGTTACGAGGCAAGAGCTCTACGTCTAAAACCAACGCCCTCACTAAATTCTGGAATGCTAATGTAGATGCTGATGTCTGGCCGAACAGGATAACAATAACAACAACACATTCCAAAGAATTGGAACTTTTTGTATTGCTCTGAAAATAAATGCATTAGTTATATTACTCGTATGCGCAAAAGAAGTTAATTACGACGGGACATTTAGGATCATTACCCCTGGCAATCAAAACAGCTTAATGATTAATGTGGAAACCAAGGATTCATCACAACCTTTGGAGCTTGGTGTGGACAAAGGTCTTCTTAATTGACATTCCTCAGGCGACGTGCACGGCCTATTGTAAAAGTAACGTTGCGTTATCAAAGTAAATTATCCTTTTATCCGTCTTTCCTTGGGACTTTATTTAGAGCGGAAATACAACAATGTAATTTTTTTTCGGTAGAAAAACATTGTGTAATCATAGCTTTCTAGTGTTGTGTATGTACAATAATTGAAGTTCCTCGTTAATGTCCAATGCTACACGTCTTCTTTTTATTATTTCTTTTATACATGGCAATAGTATTGGAAACGGTGGCAGAGAAATTAAGCAAACATGATCGACAAAGGACAAATTGTCTTTGTTCCCATGTGATTTGATGTGTTGTAAAGATAACAATTTCTATTTTTAAAAGCATATTTTTCGTAAATTTAGTTCAATGTTCCGATGGCCGTCATGAAACGTAAGTGGTCACAAGGGATGGTCCTTATGTAACCATTACTCAAAATATCTGACAACCAAACAATACGCAATTTTCCGCAATCCAGTGTATCAAACCAAGCTAGTATTATCCATACTATCAAAAATAAAATATATAATTTTTCTTTCAAAAGTATCCAAAAGTATCCTCCCATTCTTGGTCCAACTCAGCCACGTTGTACTGCCGGGTTCTTGTTCAAAACCAGTCCTTAAACAAACCCAGACATGCATATTTGTGTTTGTTTAAGTCTCAGGGCTATATTCAGATATATTGTGTAGGTAACCACAACAACCAACTGCTAATGAGCAGCACAAACGAGTCTTTGGGACCGAGCAGACCCTGTTATGTTCTATTCCTGTTCCCTGGGTTCGTTCCAGAGTTGCCAGGATTGCGAATCGACAGCTCTAGCGACCTAGGCGTCTTTTGTAGCACACACGGTTACGGATGTTATAGTATCATTCGATTCGTTATATACTCAACAAAATTAATTAAGGGCCGTAGCAACTTTGTACCTACATGTATACATTTTGCTCTATTTCATTTTGTCGATAACCAATTCCAAAGTCTCCAGGTATTCGTCAAGAACTTCCAGACTTACTGGAATAAGAATGGCAATAAATTCCTCAATTCCGACATTTGGTAGAAAGCTTCCCCACAAAATATCCTATGGCTCTTAATTTATTTCGTTGAGTATACCTAATGCGTACCAAATAATAATTGAATACGTAGTTTCATAGTATTGAGTTGCTCTATGTTGCTCTTCCTTTCGTAGACAAACATAACTTAGAAGCAAGTATTCACGACTGTTCAGTGTGTTCAATCGGTCATCAGAGTTCATCAACTAAATGTCCAAATGTTTGATTTCCCCTGAAATACCACGGGCCAATATGTATCCACCGGGAATTGTAATACAATTATTTACCATAGTGAGTAACACAAATGCATGCATATTTATGTTAACGTAATTTGAAATAGACGAAAGTAACGATGGTTGACTTCCCAGCTCCATAGGAACATGTGAAATTTGAGTCTATTTCCTGCAAAGTGGTTCAATAATAATAATAATAATAAAATATGGAACACCTATGATGCGCAAAACCCTTGTATTAATACCCCGTTTGGTCGAGGGTCACTGTACACTCGCTTTCCTTCTCAACGCCCTGGGATCTATCTATCTATTTCATCAAAACTAATGTACTCCTCATTAATCACATTTTAAAATATTATATGCGTTACTGAGCATATATCATCACCTCAAAAATACATACCACAAGAGAAAAAAACGTTCGCCTACAAAAAAAACAACACCAAACATAAACTATTAATACGATTACTTTAAATTTGTCGATGTTGACAAATTATACTGGTGATGGTGGCTATGGTGTTTAGTCCTATAAATAAACAAGAACAATTTACGGTGTTAAAATTGTGTCTGCTAGTAGCACCTGAGATCGTAAACGAAGGCGAAGGATGAGATGCGACTGTTTTTACGTACACGAGACTTGATCGATATGTCCATTAATGAAGTAATCCTACTAGTACAGACTTTCATTGAAAACATAATTAATTTGACTACGTTTTTAATCAGTATTCGTGCATACTATCCTTGAGAGGGTCTGCTTCCTAAATCATTACCTAATTGAAATAGCTAACAATATGGATGTTGCTTGTCGCTGTTTGGAGCTTGATGGCAATCAGTCGAACGTGACATTGAACAAAGGCACATAATCCAGTGTGCAATGCAATGGTAATGTTTTTAGTAGCGGCAAAACCATATCAGAGAAGGTGAAGGAGAAATATATTTCACCCTTATTTAGTTGATTTCTTAGAACTAAATAGTGTACCTTGCGATTTGTTTTACTGTTAATGAGTTTAGTAGGCAACCAGTCGCCCTTTAAGTAGAGTTCCAAGAGGCCTTAGATATCAGTGAACGAGACTCAAACTATAACATATATACTAGTAATTAGTTTGGGATACATAATAATCTGCATGTGAGTATATTTACTTGTATGTACATCGTAACAGCGAATGATTCTCAAATATCTTGCAATTTAAATCTGGCAGCTTTATATTATAAATCCATCAAATGTTCCACTTTCATGAGTTCTTCACATGCATTTTAACTAGTTTGCGAACAAAAGCGATTTTAGATTCGTGTTAAGGAATCCGTGTATCTTAATCGATTTCGTTGAATACTTGAACCAGTGCGTGAACTTCCTCACCAGAGGCTAGATCCCTTTCCTCCCTCGTTGTTTGAAAACCAGAATTTGGTGCTTTTTCTTTCGCCAGTAGTGTTATTTCCATGTATACTAGGAGTCCTGCCACTGTGGATACACTTTCGGATATTTTTTACTTATTGAGTTGACGAAGAGAGACGGTACTGCACTTTCCATCAATCGTAAAACTACTTGAAACGAAATGCGACTTCTGGAGAAGACATATATATCAGCGTTCATGGTTTCCTCTCTGCATGACGTCACGCAGAGTACTTCAATCCAGTTCCCGCCGCGACGTTAAACTCCATAATCACTCACTCACCGATTCAATCCAGTCAGTTTCCCCAACATCTTATAAATCAAGGCGCCAGTGATCCTTGACAGTGTTATCGTAACAAAAACAGCCTAACGATAATTTCACTATATTTTTTGCACCAACTGTATTATTATAAACTGTAAATAAGGAGAGGCTCACGAGAAGTGTGGGGTTTTTTTTCTAATCCTATTGAATTTGAGTCAATAAAATGTGTTGAAATCAAATAAATCATTTAAATTTCCCTTAGCAAGAAGAAAGCTGTGATGTAAACACAGCGACATTGGAAATGGTTTTACAAGAACTCTACGAATGCCTCCTGATTGTGTTTAGTCAAACGTTCAATTGATGCACTCATACCACGAGACTTACTGCACAACTCCTTGCAAATATCAGCACACGAACGCGAAAACCACGTACACAGATGCCATACGACGAGATTGCGCCACTCCTTGTAAATATAATCATAACGATAACGCGAAAACCACGAAAACAGATGTCATGATACGAGATTGCGCAACTCCTTGCAAATATGAACATAACAACGCGAAAAACACGTAGAGTCTACACGGATGTCATACGACGAGACTGCACAACTCATTACAAATGTAAGCAGAGCGACAACGCGAAACAGTTTAGGTATTCTGTTAGGTGTCCGCCTGTCCGGGCCTGAACACCAAATTGAATGCTAAAAATTAACCAGGACACCCAAGGTGAAAATGTTCTGCCAGGATCCTATTAAGACTTTGAGAGGAATCCTAGAACAGGAACCTAACTTTGTTTACTGTGATTATGGAATATTTCATGAACTTGTGTCTAATTGGAGAGTCTATTGATTAGTACGAGTTGAAGCTACAGTTTGATGGTTATTGTAGGGTATGTTAGTGTAGTTTATCCTGCTCTGCTGAAGCCATATGTTAGATACCCTAGAAATGCAGCATCCTGTAGAGAATGGCATTAGGTATAAAATTGACATAAATCACTATTTACAATTTAGAAATGATTACAAAGCTCGTCAGTCCCAGAGTAGCTTCACACGGGGTTATCAAGACAACCTATTGAAACGTTTGAAGAAAGGACATTGTCGTCAGAGATAACATTATTCTCCGTAAAAATCCTATCAGATTTCGAGGAGGATCGAGATGGATATTTCAATTTATCCAAAAAGTAATTTCACCCCTGTAACCCTTCCAGCCCTTCAAGTAGAGAAGAGATCCTCTTCAGGTAGGCAATATGCTTTGAAGTCCATCCCATGCAGGCTTCTGATTCCCAGGAATGTAACAAGCCTGTTATGAAATGACTTCTTATCTCGACGGGGTTAGCTTTCCATTGTATGTTTGATGCGCGTGATGCTGGCGAGATTGTGAGGCAGGATACCATGGAAGACCTAACATCAAACGGTGCCAGGCAATCCGATTACATGTGCTATTAGGTTGATATCTAAACCGTAAGAGATCCCTTGTCAATTTACTATCGCTCAGTATAAGTGTCGTCGTCGTCTTCTTCGTCTTCTTCTCGTAGCAAATGACGCGAGGATTTACTGGTTGGAGTAAGTCGACATTTGAAACGTTATCATTGACAGATGTTTTCAGACATCTTTCATTCAATGGTCTACACAGATTCTGTGACTCTGCCTGGCGATGGATATCCCGGGGAAAAGATTCAGAACTCAGTTTAACAAGCTGATATTTCTTGAGAGGCACAATTTAGTTAACAATTAAAAGTGATTTTTCTTTCGAGAAATTAAAATTATGCATTTGTTTTTCAAAGTTGAATAGATTCTCAGACTTCAGTGGTGTTTTTAAGTGACTTAAATGTATTTTGAAAAAAAACGGGCACATCTGGCTATTAGATGCGTAACATTTAGATGGACATGTTTAACCCTCTCCTAGTTTAACCATCGCTGTTTAGGGCATGTCCGGTTGCCTACAGCAGGGAGAGGGTTAACAATGTTTGCGAAAACTAAATTCCATTTATGACTGTTTTAATATAAATGACTAATTATGTAATGTAAAATGTCAATACAACTATTTATATATTATATTGTAGTAAGACTAAAGTATATGATACATATTACGTTAAACATTTACTGTTAGGTTGTATACTTATTCAAACAATATAGAGTGGATTGCCTTCACAAAGGAACGTGCATTAGCCTCATAGAAGATGTAAAGTTTTGCAGCTAGATACCAGAAACGCAATAATTATCGGCAAACAAAATCGACGGATGGTTGTTTTTTATGTTATGTCATATACTCTTTGAAATTAAGCTTGTTTTATAATCAGAATATTGTTAATTGAATGTAGAACTCTTCGTCAGATCGCATGACCTACATAATGCGAGGGATTGTGTATGTGTGTGTGTGTGTGTGTGTGTGTGTGTGTGCGCGCGCGTGTGTGTGTTTTTGCTTATGTGTGTGTGTGTGTGTGTGTGTGTGCGTG
>JAULBP010099006.1:0-11113 GCA_032355345.1 Lepetodrilus pustulosus
TAAATTGAATATCAAGATGGAGTGGGGAGGAAGGAAGAGGAGGAAGAAGAGTAAGAGGAAGAGGAGGAAGAAGAGGAGGAGGAAGGGGAGGAAGAAGAGGAAGAAGAGGAAGGGGCAGGAAGAGGAGGAAGAAGAGGAAGAGGAGGAGGAAGAAGAGGAAGAGGAGGAAGCGGAGGATATGCAGAATGAACCAAGGGGCAATAGGGCCAGTTACACTGACATTTCAAGATTTAAATTGTTACGCATGCCTTAACCTTCTCCATGCTGAAGGCAACCATAGATGCCATGAAGGGCAATCTGTGCTCAGAGGGATACAATCACAGATATTAATGCTTGTTTTGGACTAGCTCTTTGCTACAACAACAAAGTCCATTCACACAGCCGGCATAAACTTATGTAACTTTCTTGATAGCAAGTATGAACTTCAGGAGAAACATGAATAATATTTGGTAATAATTTTTCCTATGAGACGTGAATTCCCTACTTTTGCCTCGTTTTTTTCCCTCAGTTTGTGATCTACAGTATCCCCTCGATATAACATGGCCCGATGCACCGCAGATTCGGATATATCGCGGGGTCAGACGTGGATCCCATTTTTATTTTCGTTATTTCCCTGTAATATCATATAAGGCGGGTACTTCGATCTTGACTCTCTGGGGAAAAAATCCCAGTAATGTTAAATGTTGCCAAATACAGCTTTTTACCGAATCAGAGAGTCATGGACCCCAACTTCAGTGTTATATTGAGGGGACACTGAATTAGCAATAAAAAGCTACTTTCCTTTAATTCAATAAATATTTACTGTCGTACTTCCCAACATTATGACAAAATATTTATTAATCTTCTGTAAAACCTACGATTTTAGTTATGTTTATCAATTCGTAGGATAACATTGATATAAAAATACAGTGGAGAATGCCCTTGATCATGAAAACCTGAAATTTTGAAACATTCCAAATTCTGAGAGGAAGCCAGGACTTTTGACATTCAGTGGAACTCAAACACTCGCAGACAAGATCTCAACATATACAAAACTGAACACATAAGTATTGGACTAAATGTTCCATATTTCCAATTTTCTCAGAATCAACAGAACCCATGACCATTGACATACTATAAACCTAGAGAACTCATGATTGGAGAAACAAAGTTTTTAACCAAAAATAATTTGCTTAAATTGATCTTGGCCAACATAGATGCTAACATTATAAAGGTTAAAAGCTGGTCTGACTTTCTGAATTGCCTGTGTTGACAATTGGCTAAGTGGACTGGATTGAATGGTCATAGATCTGAATGGACTGCTCTGTCCATGCCAGGCCCGCAGTGAATGGACCGAGGGACAGTGGTGTTGACATTGCGCGCGATCCAATGGTCACTCACAGAGTGGACATTGAGCTGCCTTCCTTTGACTGGACATCACAATCAAAGGCAGTCTGACCGAGCTCTTGCAGCAGTGTTTTTAATTCAATACGAAGAAGGTCTTTGGTGTAAGGACAGTCAAAGACGAGCATTCAGCCATGAGATTGCAAACTGGTTCCTGGATTACGATCATCATGAGCCGTCCTTCGAACCTGCAAGATCTTTCCTGGAAAAATACAACCGTAACATCTGTACACCATTACTTAACATGATTAGTGAAAATACATCTGCTGGTACTGGAATTTCTTTATATATGACATTAACCCTCTGGAGCCAACTGAAGATGCTGTGAAGAACGGCAAATGGAACTGATTCAGAATTAAGCATTAAAGTAAATTCTTTATTATCTGATATTCACCCTTGTTCCTCTGGAGCCAAATGAAGATGCTGTGAAGAACGGCAAACAGAATTGATTCAGAGTTAAGCATTAAAGTAAATTTGAGCATATTTGTTCAATAATAATACGTAAATATACATTGATAAAGCAGAAGATAAAGAGGCACCTGATTGTAACCTATGGATAAGTCCAGAACTGCAATATGCTGGTAATAAGTTAGCTTCAAAAGATGGCTGCAGTGGTCAATTGTGATTTCAGCAGAAAACAAGCCCACAGGGTCTGCTGGGGGCTCTATAGGCCTTAAGCCATGTCCAGGGCAAAAAACATTGACCTCTGGACAAACAAATCAGCAGATTTCCATGAATTTCCACAGAAAATTTCCATGCCTGCATTAAACATCCTTGACACCACCAACAAACCCTCAATCAGCAATAATTTTCTGCATATTGTGAAACTAACTTTGGACTTCATTTTAACTGGGACAATCAAGTCTGAGCATAGAATCACAACTCACAAGCGACCAACGAACAAGTTTTTCAAATTTTCAAAGATTTATATCCATGAATAAACTTCTGGAGTGGATGCATGTTGGTGTTAAGTACCCTGGAAATCAGACATGCTTGTTACAAGCCGATATAGATTAAACGAGCCCAGGTTCCCTGTTCAACATTGAAGCATAGCAACAATGATGGAATCAATACATGGGACATTAAATCGCACCATTTGACACTGTTCTTCTCGGATAACTAATCGATGTAATCAAGTTCTTCGGGAAGTAAACTGTCATTTTGTATTCGATGTGTGCTCGCGATTACGAAAGACATGACATACAAACAAGCCACGGAATAACTTTTGGATAATTAACCCCTTTCCTGCCACAGACAACAGTAGTTGCCCCACAGATTTTGATTAATTCATTGGAGCCATGGATCCTCCGGTATGGAATGGCGCGACTCTACGAGCGCCGTAATTCAAACCTTACAAACGTCCTTAGCCAGTATTTGGATTTATAGGGGGTCCTGGGGCCATTTGAAAATCTGCAATGCTAAAAGTATCTGTGTGAACCCCTGCAAATTACAGACTTGACCACCATTAACATTTGGCATATGGAGAATGACACCCTCCAAACCCACTTTATTATTTTTTTAATTTCTAACACTGTTAGCAATGGTGTGGTCTGTGGTTTTAGTTACCATTACTTTCAAGTTTCATAATTCTACCATGAAACATGGTTAAGTTTCTTGAGTTAATTCTATCATGAAACATTGTTAAATTTGTCGAGTTAATTTTATCATGAAACATGGTTAAGTTTCTCGAGTTATTTCTATTATGAAACATGGTTAAGTTTCTCGAATTAATTCTATCAAGAAACATGGATATGATTAGTACTCTTATGAGCATGCATGGCATATGTTGATGATATTTAAATAACCAAGACAATATCCTATATTTTAGAAAATCTATTGAGAGAAATGAAATCAAAAATACTGTGGAAAATGTCATTTAAATGTCAAACATAATTATTTAAATAAGAAATTAATTAGTTTCCAACCCCAATTACGTGGTTTACATTATTTAAAGTGTAATATCATACTTTAAATAACAAGATTTCCAAATATCGACTTTTATGCTTTTGGACTTCATTCTGTTTATGAACCCAATATCAGCCCTCAGTATATCCGAGCGACCAATCTGTATGGCGTCCTTGTATCGACCCAAAACATGACTTTAATAATATTGATTTATAGAACATGCGGGCCTCACGATTTTCTCTATAATTTATCACGCTCGATCGGACCGACCTCATTTTGACAAGATGGCCAATATTACCACACCACTGAGCATTCGAGTGGATATAATCCTCCATGATTTAAGAGTACACGCAAGATTTTGACCTTCAAGCTCGACTAAATGCCCCTTCTTTTATCAACTCATAAAGAATGACAGCATTTTTCAAATACCAGATTCTTTGCTGTTTACGACAAGCAAGCTATTTTTCCCGTACTAATATCTTCATTATCTTAGACAAGCAAGCTATTTTATCCGATACTAATTTCTCCAATATTTATGTCAAGTGATGTCCGTTAAACATGGTCATTCTCCTGTTGTCTATCTTCTTGTCTGACTCTTGTGCATTTAATCAATGAAGATATTTGCACATACTTCTAAAGTCAATATAGTTTGATGTAGGTGATGGCACGCACTATTCCTCCGGTGGAACCATAATTCGTAAATGATTGAATTGTAAATCTCATCATCGGAAAATTTAGCCAACTTGAATTTGCACTACCAATTTTCTTTTTAAGCAAAGAGCAGCGAAAATTTCAATTCATGAATTAATCTTCATGGTTTGTCAAGTGGAGGTAATTCTAATCTGTGGAGACAGACGTACAATTAAACACAGTCGTGCCGAAAATGAGCGACTTTATTTTTTTACTTGTAAATTTTATTACCATACTCTCCTTCCTGGATCAATTACATTAGTGCATCTCCAGTTGTCTGCCGGTGAGAAAAGGTTAAATGCTTACGTAACCTATAACCGTGCCGATCTTGGGATTCAAACCCAAGTTACTGGATTGTGAGTCCAACACTGAGACAGCTATGCTAAACCAGTAGCATTCTCACACCACAGAGGTAACCTGCTACGTTAGCACTACACAGTACCCCTGGCTCACATCTAGTGGAAAACTCGCGCAGTCTACAGGAGCTATAAATAAAACAATGATAACATCTGTTTCTTTTGATAGATTTTTAAGGCGTTTTCATGGATGTCATGGACTCCAACTTCAGCGTTATATTGAGGGGACACTGTATCATACAAAATCTTAAGCTTAATCTGCAATGTTAAGCATTTGTCAACACTCGTAAATTTACCAGTAGTGTAATAATGAGGTCGAGGCGACACTGTATACATCACCTGGCAGTAGAGCCGTTCAAGCCCAGGAGAGAAAGCGGCTTACTTCTCAATAGTCTTATCATCATAATTAAATATTAAGAAATCATCACCAAACAATGGAATAATTCATTAGCGACAAATCTTGTCAATTGATAAGGTGACAACTTGGAATGGGAGTGTCGAATTAACCCCTCTTAATAATCTCCATGAGCGAATGCATTAAGGTTAGTGTCTCGTAAGTTTATGTGCTGAAAGTTTATTGCTGATGTCAATCACTGTGTGACATGCTCTTCATATATTACATTATAACATGCACTGCAGGCTAAATAAAATTTACAATTTAATTAAAGGGCCCGATTTTAATTTTAATTTTTCTTGTGCTGCTGAGCATGGTGATCCTAGGAAAAGCAAAATATGAAATACTGACGTTGTCAGCGATGTTACATGAATGTGACCCACGTCCTCCACATTTATATTTTTAAAATAATAAAATTTTGAATTGAGGGCTTGGAGCAGCTTTCAAGGTTCTGTCACTTATCACAGCTTGTCAGTTTAGGGCATGATGAAACCTGCAACAACCGTAGCACAGATTGTTGCAGTAAACCTGTGAGCTCTTTCTGGTACTGATGAACCAAAGACGACAAGACAGTGTTAGGCAACAAGCTTGTCACATGCTCAAGACAATGAATTAAGTTCTTTCAATTATGATGCAGATATCAAAGTCAAGATCTTTCAGACCTTCCCTGTTCAAATATCTGTCGAGCGTACAAATGTTAACAAGTAGTTTGAGTCTAGCAGAATCCATTAAGAAAGCGAAGAGGGACTAGCTGAAGCCTCGTCGTTATTGTCCGAAGAAATGATACAAAGCTTCATCATAACAAGGTATTGATTATCGAGGTTTCGAAGCAAGTTCCAGAAAGCAATACAGATGGGCGCTTCTCAGTGGAACCAAGACCCAGTATTAACTCTCTCTGTGCTGTAGACGACTGATGATGTCTCAAATCCAGTAGTAAGAGGGTTAAAAGGGAAGACTTGCTTTCAATGTGGCCATAGGCCTCCGATGTTAGCATGGCTTGCAATGTGGCTATCAGACCCTATCAGAGTGCCTTGCAATGTGGCTATCAGACTACATTAGAATGACCTGCAATTTTGCTACCAGAACACATCAGAATGGCCTGCAATGTGGCTGTCAGACCACATCAGAATGGCTTGCAATGTGGCTGTTAGACCACATCAGAATGGCCTGCAATGTGGCTGTCAGACCACATCAAAATGGCTTGCAATGTGGCTATTGAACCACATCAGAATGGCTTGCAATGTGGCTATCAGACTATTAGAATAGGTTGCAATGTGGCTGACATATCACACAAGAACAGCTTGTAATGTGGCAATCATACCTTATCAGAATGGCTTGCAATATGACTATCAAACTTCAGCAGCTAGAATTGTTTGCAATGTTAGAAGCATTCTGGAATAACTCTGAGGAATATTAGAAATGGCTACAATGGCATTAATCACAATTGCTTTAAATGTCACCACTGGTTGCATCAATCAGGAATAAAATACCTTAAAACCAAGTAATCTAGCACTCTTATTGTTAAACTAAAGATTTGAACAACATCCTTGTATAAATAATCAGAGAAGCAAGCATTCTTGCCACAAATGATCAGACAGCATCGTGTTTACAAATTATTAGAACACATCATTTTCACAAAATCCAACCAATTTTGACACCAACATCCTTGAACCTAGCATATTAATAATGATGCTGGTTATCAAGATCTTCATTTTGGCTGGCTCTGAAAACAAATAGGATAACAATCAAACAACTGAGAGTTGTAGTTGTAGATCCAGCAGACCCAACAAGGGACAGAACGGTCATAATGTTACTTTGCTTTCATCCTCGAGTGATGCTGATAACACTGTTTGAAAGACGTTCACTGATTGTACCAAAGATGGCAACGATAACCCTTTGATCTCAGGCAGAAATATACCAACAATGGATTGTCTTAGTTTAGGTAGTGACAAGCCTATTCACACCTCCTCACCTCTTTGGTTTGAAGTTCTATAAGGGTGTCCTGCTGAAAATGGACCTGAAGTGTGTTCGAACTCGAGATGGGTCTGAGGACATTAGCCTACCTCACATCTGAATGACCTCCTTCGCTCCTCACCCCATCCTTCAGAAACCCCTCAAATTAAGAGAACTGATACATACAGAAGTGGGGACAGTGTGTCCTGAAGATAAGCATGGACCCAGGACATGACAAGGCCAACCAGGTTCGGACAGAGAGGATCTGGAACCCTCAGTACGGTAGTCATGGAGTCTGGAGTCTAAAGACAAGAGCCCTCACTAGAAGCAATCATTCACCTGAGAAGCAGCAGGTATAAATATAATAACATCAGGAACCAAAAATACCCTTCTAGTAAGACTCTACTAATTCCGAAGATGATCTGTGACCATGGCCAACAGTGACATTTGAGCAATACAATCCCAAATCTAATTATGTCCAGCACTTTACTGGCCATTCTGCAGATAGGTTCGCCCTTGGAGACCTTCACCTTGGCTCAGGCGAAGTCTGCATTCACCGAGCATGCTTCCATTTCTCGCTCTCCCTGTCTATCCTCCACGGCTTGATGGACGTAATTGGTAATGATCAGCATATTGTAAATTGATTTTACTAAATACCAGCCAAATAGCAATGGCGGAATCTCGACGGTGTAATTAAGTTAGTGTTTCTAAAATGTTGTTGGACTCCCATAAGTATTGATATTCGCTGTGATCATTTCGTGTCCATCGGCTGTGAACAGAATACGAGTGCTGCAATCGGCAAACAGAAGACAAATAATTTCTTATTTCATACCACAGTGAGGATATACAAACACCAGCTATTGCATGTGCACTAGAACATATTTCGTATGATAACGGTTGATGTCTGCATTCCAATCATTTTGTAGGATAAAAGATGACGACTACATTCCTGCTCTTTATTAGGATAAAGGATGGCATCTACATTTCTGTGTAGGATAAAGGATGATTTCTACATTCCCACCTAGGATAAAGGATGATAAAGGATGATGTCTACATTCCTACCTGTATGTAGGATAAAGGATGGTGTCTACATAACCAATATTGTGTAGGAGCGTAGGGAAAGCAGTAATGGATAAAACATGGTTTCTACATTCCCAGCCTTGTGTAGGATAAAGAATGATGTCGACATTTACGTAGGAGTCTAGATAAAGAGTGTTCTACATCCTAAGCCTTGTGTAAGATAAATGATGACATCTACATCTCCACGTTTGTGTAGGAAGATGTCTACATATCGCATCTTGTGTCAGATAAAGGATATGACGCCTTCAGTTCTCTCCCTAAGTGACATTTCCGCTTGCACACAGTTCACCGTATTCCCTGCGAGAATTATTGAGCATGGAAGGTGCTGTACTGATATACCATAAAGCTGAGTACATTGAGGTTGATGGGTGATATCATGAGTGATTACATGTTCCCTGTGGAAACCATTAAGATTACAGAGTTCATAGGTTAGGTATTTACCCTAGAAAAGAAATAAACAAGCAGAGAAATAAGAAGAACCCATAACAATTGAACGATAACATTTCCACCTGATACCAATTCCAATGGAAGCATTTATCGCTCGCAATCGAGCACTGTCCTTCTGTTGTATTGATCTCAAATGCAGCCCTATTGTCAGTGCGCTTTGTTTTGGACTAATAGATTTTATACAGGAAGGATTCACAAAGCTGAAGTAAGCCTCAATAGGATGGCGACGAAATGCTTGACACAGTTCTGGACTACCATTTAAGGAAATAACAACTGTAAGCGAGTTTCTTTCGGCGATAAATTCACAGCCTACTGGACATTAAAAGTCCATTTGGTCTTCCTCCCTTTATGGCTATGAGCTGCAGCGGACCCATGAACAAGAGGCGGTACATATGCTACCCAGCACTGGATGCCCACAGGGAGATGTCTTCCCTGCAACAGCACGATAGCATCTGATTGGGTCTACAAGCTTGAGGAATCTAATTCAAGGATCAGCATCACCTTGACTTTCGGAATCCATGGAAGGCCAGACCGACCGATAAACATTAAAAATGTAATGGCCTGTTTTGACATTGAATGTTTCAGGACCCCATACTGCACTGAAAAGGTCACCGTGGACATGTATATTTGTTACAGTCTGGATGGTCATGATTCCACAATGAATTATTCAGATCCAATTATTCCGCATGGCCTTGCTGGGTTTTTGCTTCTATTTTTTTTTTGGCGATACCGAATTCTAACCCCTCATTGGATAGACATATCAGTTAGAGACGAGGCGCGTCGCCGCTGGTGGTAAATTACGCACAAATGGACCGGTATTTCACGCCCGTTCTCATAGGTTTCTCACACTGGCTTTGGACTTCTGCGACACGTGGAGCAAATTCCATCGCGACAGGTACTCTGCAGCCCTGAGACATACATGTCATACAGCAATTGCCGAAGCACTGCTCAATATATCGGCAGACATGGAGACATCAAGGCGTCCAGGATAGGTCAGAATCTAGCATCAATAACCGCAGCATGATGTCGCGATCCGCTTTTTTTCTCTCTCTTTTTATGGGCAAACATGAAGTGATATTAGATAAGACAGTTCTGGTGTAGTTGTGCTAGCTGTAAGTACTTGGGGAATAAATGATCAAAAGGATGATAAAGTAGTTCTTCGCCACTAATAGTATAATATTGCCGAAAATTGAAATGGATAGCCAACGATTTAGGAAACAATTTCAGACACACATACATACTCATCGTTATTATCTGAGCCAAGTAAGAGTCTGTAGAGACAATATGATTTGCTTTTTGAAATCTTCAAGATTGTTGTGGTGGCAGTGGTAGATGTAGTGGTGATGGTGGTTCATGATGGTGGTTGTTGTTGTTGTGGTGGTTGTGATATTTGTATTTGTTTGGTGGTGATGATGTTCATGGTAATGATGATGGTGGTGGTGGTGATAGTAGCTGTAGAAGTGGTGATGTTGATGGTGATGATCATGGTAGTTGTTGTAATGATGGTTGTCATGTTTGTGTTAGTTGAAATGTTGGTGTTGTTGTTAGTGATAATGATGATGTTGATTGATGATGATGATGATTGTGAATGTGGTGGTGGTGTTTGTTGGTGGTGATGATGACGATCATCATCATCATCATCATCATCATCATCATCATCATGGATAATGATGGTTATGACTCTGGACCTGTATTCTCGAAACTTTGCAAGTCCTAAGAAGTTTGTAAGTACTAAGATTTTTCCAAACTGGTTTTCTTAAATTGTGAAGAGACCTTTTCTCACTAAGATGTTCGCAAGTTAAAAAGTTTCAAGAATGCGGCCCCTGGAGAGTAACAGTGATGTTGTTGTTGTTGTTGTTGGTGGTGGTAGTGGTGGTGGTTGTTGTTGTTGTTCTCATAAAGGTGGTTGGTGATGGTGAAAATGACATTGGTGGTGTTGGTGGTAGCTGTGGTTATCTTAAAGCCAATGATGGTTCTGGGCAGTTATCAGTTATACTTAATATGTTTCAAAGCCCACACACAGACTAGAGCAACTGCCACAATGGACGTACGGGCTTGCAAATAAATATCCCATATCCACCATTCCATCAGCCACACTCTGTGACAATGTATAGTAGCCTAGTTCACACCACACATGTTACAACACAGGGCTGAATTACTGCATTAAGTAATCACGAAGAAAAAAAATCGACCGAGCAAATCAGAAACCACAACAGCTGGTAACATTACATAAAACATCTACCAGTATGGATTAACGCATGCAGAACTCATATGACAGACTGCCTATAGCCCACTTATTATTTTTCAGGCCAAGGACAGCAAATTAGAACACAAATGGATTTAAAATTGATAAACCAAATTTGAAGCCATGACATAAACTGGCAATATAATAGACAAAAAAGTCCACCAGCATGCATTAGTTCATTCAAAACTAATTTGTTAAAAAGCTTTCGGCGACGCTTTTATTATTTTTCAGGCCAAGGACACAGCATTCAAATTTTACTTAAATGGAATAAAACTGAAAGTGACAGTAGAACTACTGAGGTGTCAAATCTGTCTCACAGAGTCATAACAAATTAAATCCTCATCAAAATTGTACTGGTAGGAGAGCAAGATTTACAAATTGCACAAATATCTATACCCAGTACTTAAATCCAGCTGGAAATAGAAGATAGATTGGCTAAATAGAAAACTAATCATATAAATGAAATAGGTAAAGTAAAATATTCCCAAATAAACAAGATATTACTCTTCTGTCAATTTTCTCCATATATCTTGTATGTTTTAGTTTTTTTGTTTTTTGTTTTTTTGTAATGGGGTTTATAGTCGCTTTCTAGAATCTTTCACTAACATCATGACTTGTCAGTTTAGGGCAGGAGGAAACCCGCAACATCCGTAGCGCTGA
>JAULBP010099017.1:0-19770 GCA_032355345.1 Lepetodrilus pustulosus
TCTCTCTCTCTCTCTCTCTCTCTCTCTCTCTCTCTCTCTCTCTCTCTCTCTCTCTCTCTCTCTCACACACACACACAAATGTACACACACACATGTACAGCACACACGGCCTACTGATCGTCGTATTGACATTATCGACTACCTCTCACGTAACACTCACCGAATGTGACAGCGGAATGTTTATCCAACTAATTAAATTATACGTTTTTTTATGCATACAGATTACAAATTCGGAAATTACAGAAAAACATCATAACAATCCAATAAGTAGTATTCGTTATCTCTGTATTAATCCTGACATGAGTAATGACATGAATCAATATCTAAATCTTTCCTCCATTAGAAGCTGCATGTATAGGTCCACGTAATCCTGTATCGAATTGGACCTTATAAATACGTGCGTGATTCTTTCCATGCTTTTTAATGTTTGGTCAAATTTACAAAGGGCATCGTGTTACATATTGGAAGAAAGAAAACAACCAAACAAACGATATCTGAAGATTGTACGGTTAACGTATGGTTTGGGGGTGGGATTGGGGTTGGGGGTTAGTTCTAAAGTCCATATGCAATAAGTAACATATGTAATATTAATTACCGAGCAATAATTGAGCCGTTGTCATTATTTTCGAAATGTGCTTTCATTATTATCATGATGATTATGATTATTACGTTATTGTTCTTCGTACTCATCCTCATTTTGTTGTTGTTGTTGCTATCGTTGCTGCTACTAGAAAGTAACAATATACTATGATAACTGTCGATTCCACTAAAAAGCAAAATTCCTTTGTATCTGAATGTTTGTACAATACCGGTAAGCTATAGTCAGATACAAATGGCCCCGGTCCGTGTAGCCTCTCTTCGTATACAGAGATTAGAGAGGGACGATATAAAACACTGACGTGTCTGACGTGTCTGACATCGTGTTAGAGTCTGACATTGTGTCTGATGTTGTCCCTGATGTTTTCCCTGACGTTGGTAGGGGGATTATATGCATCTGACAGTCATCTTCTTGCAGGAAGCAACAGATTGGAATCGACTGTGAACATTACTTCCATATCGGTGCCGGGGATTAAGGTGGCCTAAACATGACAATGTTTGTGTTGACGACCGACGGACGTCCATTCCGCAGTTTCCAAGCCTATGTTAGTGTATCCTGCTTCTAAGGGATTTGTAGGATCAGCATTAAAATGTCAAGCATTTGGGAAGTCTCTTGGCAACTTTTCACCATCACAGAATGACATCTAATGGATTATTATTTTGTTAAAGGGGTGTCTGTGTTGTGAAATAATTGATTGGAATATCGATTTTTATGAAATATAATATGCGTGGTATTTAATTGAATAGAATATTATAAAGTTACATTTGGGATTCAAATTGCAGATCGCTAATGCTTTGTTTAGGTCTAAATTGCGTTTTACTCACTGAAGATGGAAGTTGCTGGGAATGAATGAGAATGACATTGTTTAATAGGTTGAGGTTATATGCCTAACATATATGTGATTTCCGAAGGACAATGGGTTGCTGTGAAATGCATGTCAATGTGTGCATCAGCGCCCAGTGGGTTTGTGGGGTCAGGTGGGGTCAGGTGGGGTCTGGCGTTGTTGGGTGGATACAGTCTTACATTCAAACAGAAGCATATTATCGAACCATACACCCCGAGACCAATACTCGCAATAGGACAACAATTAGTTTTCTTACCGAATAGTACGGTTTTTTTTATGACATTATGTTTAATCAATATGTTTTTCAGAAAATAATAATTATTAATAATAATATGATCATTAATTATTATTATCTCAGTGTGGTTGGTTCCGTATGGTAGTATAGTATAGTATATGTTCACCTCATAACTTACTCTTTATAGATAGATCAATAGCGTATGCCATTAATGCATTTCTATGGCACGTGCTGAGAACACATGGTTGGAGACCAGACTACTCGTTGTCTACCGTAATTATCACCGTAGTTTATCCCCGTACTACCTGGTGAGAATGCGGGGACAACTGATGGAGATGTCAACCTAGCCTTTGGTGGTCACCATTGCAAATTGTTACAGAAACAATATCATGGTCTATTTTGAAGCAGTATAGGTTACTGTACGTTGTAATTGCCAGTATTACAATGCAGTATTATATATAGTAAACATATATTATGTAAATGAGGTTCAAATAGTTTTCGACCAATCAGAATCGAGATAGTAATTGTCTGCGTATCTATTAATTAGTGAAACGTATTGGAAGAAGAGTAACCTACACTGAATTGGGAAGAAATCGAGTAAATTACGCAAAATCGAGGTATGACTATCGGAATTGTGAATGATGTGCAATGTGTAAGGATCGAAACCCACCCATAGACAATAATATAGCACTAATATTAACCATACAACCATAACAACCATAACTATCTGTGATATTATGCCTTTTAAGGTGTAACACAACATCTAACTTTAGAAAGTACAGATTGATGACATTTGTTCATAATATATATTTTTAGATTCGGTACCGTTGTGTTTCATATTAATCTTTGAAGGTTCATCACGGCCATTTTCTGTTTCTATAATCCCTATATATATTTTATATCTCCACATATAGCTCGTATTATTATATGGAATTTGCCTTAATTAGTCGCCATAGCCATGAACTATTAACCTCTAGTCAGTGTCTGTACAGTTGTCACCCGGTATAATTACATATACTATATTAAGATCAGGATTAGTACCATCTATATCGGCTGTAAATATAATCAACACGTTCAAGGTATCCTTTCACGAAGCTCTCCTATGTACTAAGAGACTGGTAGCGCTCTCTTAGCAGTCTATTAGCTATCGGCAAAGAGAACGCTACCAGTCTCTTAATGAAAGGATACCCTGGGGTACGTTCAGAACGTGCTATATATCTCTACATTTCTCTACGCTACATTTCTAACAGTAGTGGAAGACTGAACGATTTAGTAGGAAAATAGCAGGAAATAGGTTTGCGCGTGCGTGCAGTCCATTCACTTCATGCTTGGGGTTTCCTACTATTTCCTACAAAACACCACGGGCTCAAAAGCCGAAGTAAAACGTAGCACTACGAAGTACTACATGTGTTGGCTGAACGGCTATTGTAGCACTTCGTAGTACTTCGTAGAGAAAAGTAACGTTCGTTGAACGCACCCCAGATTTGACAACTAATAGATGAAACACTGATTTGTGACATGCCTGTTTAGTACAATAATTTGTTTATTTACAATTGCATTTTATATATTTTTTAAAAACTTGTGTCTATGGTTGCTTTCACAATTATTTCAATCGTAACATTTATTATTAGTTTGAGGCAGGAGGAAACCTGCAATACAAAGTGTGTTTGGAGTTGCAGTGAACCTGCATGAAGCCACCAATACTGACGAAGCAAGGATGAAAACTGCACTGCGACAGCACATCATACGTGATCGCATTGTAAAGGTAACTGTTGTGACAAGTAATGCTGGGCACATGGGGTGGGTTAAAACCCAGGACTTTACGTTATTGTCTGACACTCTACCACTGTGCTACTGCAACACGATCCTCCACGTACCTTGAAAGCGTGCCAGTCCCCAGTTCCAACCCTTCAGCGAGATGTCCAACTTCTCCAACTGTGTGTCGTAAAATTTGGAGACGAAATTTGACAGCTTCTCGAAATCCTGAAAACGACATTGATATCCATGATACATTTTTACAATTTTCATCATATAGCAAGGACAGGGAATTGCATGTTTCACACCAAATTAATTTAGCTCACTTAAGGAATCAAAGAAATCTACTACCACAATGAAGGGGTTTTCTTAGGCATAAATACATACAGTATATACATGTAGGTATGCAAAATGAGTGTACCAAATGCAATCATAGCTTGCATATGGCTACACATTGTCAATGATATATGACAGCTTACTTTTATTTGCCTGCCTTGATAAACAAGGCATATTAATATATTCATTTCATAACGTTGAAGTTAGCTGCTTGTGCCAAAAAGTCAGTGTGAACTAAAGTTGTAATTTTATTTGTATTTTTACAAGATTTACAATTTTAAAGATTTATCATATGGTTCATAGAACGTGAACATTTTGTTTAAAAAAAATAATAGTCTGCATTAAATTGGAGCCTGGTCTGAGAGAGTCACTAAAGTGGTAATAGAGCTAATTCCAAGATTTACAATATTGTAAAATGGCACCAACCGTTTCTTTGAAGCCATCATATCTATGGATGTTGTCGTTGCTGAGCTTGACCTTGAGGCAATAACCACGCGCCCTTTTCAACCACTGAACCTTGACGATGTCGCCACTCTGGTACTGGTCGATCTTCCCCGTCTTCGTGTTCTTGAAGACGACACTGTTGCTCTGCAGTTTCAGACGGCCTGGGTTCTGCAATAATCAATTTTACTAGACACAACATTACATCTAAAATGTTTCAGAAATCAATATTTCTTTTCCCGGGCAAATAAATCAGCTCCTCGATAAGTAAATCAGCAGATTTCCATTAAAAATTGTCATTCCTGTAAGTTATAAGATCTTAATGCTGAGTAGCGAAAACTACCCAAGATGTATTCTTAATGAAATTGTTAATCTTTATTTTGTCCGAGGTGAAAACTTACTAAATGTCCACGCAACTCCTGAACTACATCTGGATACTCTT
This sequence comes from Lepetodrilus pustulosus, assembly GCA_032355345.1. Lineage (NCBI taxonomy): Eukaryota > Metazoa > Mollusca > Gastropoda > Lepetellida > Lepetodrilidae > Lepetodrilus > Lepetodrilus pustulosus. The sequence goes on from JAULBP010099017.1 coordinate 4,652, forward strand.
GAATATCGCTCATGTTTCAAACTTCTAATCTCTCAGTCGATCCACGGAAAGCAATGCTTCAAATCTTCATGTCTCTATTGTCACAACAGTTACTTCATCACCTGCAATATTATATCAACAATTTAAATTGAGGATTAGAGGCACCTTCAAGGCTATTTCTTGAACATCGCAGCTTATTTAAGGAAGTTTTACTGAATTTGTATATTGTAGATTCTTCAACATAACAAACATCAATCTAATAACATAGTAAAATAGAAAAGGATGTGTGTGTGCTGCTGCTAATTTTATTTCATATCGTGTGATGGGTTTTCGAGGCCTTAAGGTCAGAATTGAGCTGTGCGCGATCTATTGACGATTACATAAAAATTCTAATGTTAAACGTAAAGAACACTCACTTCCTCATCCTTTTATCAAAAAACACTTTTATTTCTAAGATTAAATTTAACAAGACACCGCCCAAGTGGTTGTCACTTTCGACAGCCGTGAACAAAAATATAATAATAATTGTGGTAAACACCGTTTACATGTCTGTGTATGGATTGAGGCCTAGTTTGAATAAAATTAAGAGATTTTGAAAAACTCTTTGTGTTCACAAGTATAAATAAGTCACAAAACAGTTCTAATAATCTCAAAGTACCTTAAATAGAAATATTAACGTAAATTATGAGATGCAATCTGTAACATGACGGAAATTAAAAAATTAATACTAAAATATCTTGAAAATTACATTTTGTCTACGTAACTATATACTACTGTAACTATTGTCATTTTAATGAGACATTTAATATTAAATATGAAATTTAGTTCATATATTTGACAAAATCAATATGAGAAATGACCCAAACGGGATCTCGTATATTTCTATATCGACAAGACACATGCTTTTTCTGATGGTTCACATTACTGTTGGATTGCATTATGATACTTAGTTTAGGAACTTTCATCATGACATTATTTTACCAGCTCTGCGCAATATAAGGCGATAGGTAAGTATCAGACGTAAAGTATAACCAACACGTGGTGAGATTCTTTGATTTTATGAAGCAGAATACACGAAAACGTGGGTAACACGAAATGGGATGTTTATGTGGTCAGTACACGAAAACTGAAGACCTCTCAGTTTCATACGTAGAGCTTGTCAAACCCTATTAACAACACATAATTACCTACTGCGTGTGCAAGGTCAACATTTTAAACTGATAACTCTAAACATATATAATGTTAATAAACAAATATTACACAAATAACTCGATTTATCACAGGCAGTTGTATCTCCGCATTTCATTTGTTGTCGAGAGATGGCGGGAAATATTTGGGAGCTAGGCAAGCAACAAGTCAACGATTTAACTCTAATTCAGTTTCTATATCAACTTTTAATGTCACAATAAAACACATACGGCAGGTAAATGAAGAAACTTTGATTATTACGTTATATATTCAGTATTTTCGCTGAAAACAGATCTTCGCACGTTTTCCGATCAGCAGCTCCACACAGCAACTTTTAACATCAACCATGCGAAGAGTTCTACCAAGCTCCACCCACTCTGCTAGACTTTATTTTAGGCTTCCTGTCTCTGCTAGAATCTACTGTGTTTCTTCTAGACGATAACAATCTATCAACTTTAAACTATGATTACATATATCGATCTGTATATGCTAAAACATTTGGCCTATTATATTGTGATTATACGGTTAAGTACATTTCAATGCAATGTAATGAACAATGCACTAAAATAAGATCTAGGTCTAGACAATATTACAATATCTACAACATAACCATATTTTAAATACACTAATTAAACCTATATACACATCTAATTTTATATATACTGTATATATGTATATAAAAAAATGTCTAATTAAAAATCGACACAAGAAAGTTCATTAACAGGGGCGTATTTGAATTATTGGAGAATTGTGTTATATTATATTATATACATGTATATTCTTTTATTATGGTTGACCACAGGACTTTGAATAATTATAATAAAATAGTACTTATACCATCTATCTATATAAATATTATTATAGATATATGTATATGGTATGATACTATTTTATTATAAGTATTCAAAGTCCTGTGGGTTGACATATTTTATTTATACATCCTAGAAGAATGTTATCTAAACTGTATTCATAATTTATCATAAGAGTGCAGTAAAATATTCACTAAAATTATATGAGCCACCCACTATATCACCTCCTAGAATACACTTTGTGCTCTTACATATGAAAATCTGGATCCGCCCCTGCATTAACCAAAAGTTTCAACTAAATACATGGATAGGCCTACATATGTATACACATTTATGTTTATCAAATTCATAAAATTCAAGGAATCAATTAATGTGAATACATGTATGTCATGAATCTTCATAATTTTATTACAACGCCAGTCGGCAGTTCTGTAGATCTAGCTGTTCTGTTACTATTTTGCTATCTATATTAATTTATTTTTTGGCACTCATTAAGGTATTAATTACTTTAATAATTTAAAGGCATACAATCACAGATATTTATGGCCGTTTTTGACTAGTTAATTCTTAGCTACAACTACAAAGTACATTCACTTGACATACATAAAATCATGTTTGTACTTCCAAAAACCTTTCTACTGCTGTACGGTAGGCGAAATTCAATTTCAACAACCTGAACAATCTTAGTTCTATATCCTACTTTGTATTAACGCAAGAGGACATAACTCTCATATATCATGAAATACATCAAAGGCAATATCATTATTAGTCATGACAAATAATTATTATAAAATATGAAATTTATTATAAATATCAAGTGTTGGGGACTTGGTATACCAGGAAATAACAACTTTTGGGTGTACAAATAAAACGTAAATAGTCTCAGACTGGAATTCGTTTGGTCATTATCTAGGTCTATCAACCGTGATTGTATGCCTTTAACATATACGGTATAGCACAGAACAGCGGAAGCTATGAATCATATTCTAACGTATAAATGTAGATATATCAATAAACGTGATACATGATCGATTAAAATAATCTAGACATGTTTCTAGAGGCGATCGGATATTAGCGGCCCCTGTCAGTTGGGCACGTTGCAATGTGAGTACACATACCGTAGTACATAAATTAACATATAGTAATTTATTAGTACCTCAAACATATTACATTTAAAATCTTTACAGGACAATTCCAAGCCTAGTATCTGAGTATCATAAGCTGATATCAGTGATAATGGACGATAGAAGTTGTCAACAACCGAAGGATCCTAGCTAGCCCGCGGGTTATTTTGAGCGTGTCGTCACGCCAGTAGCATTTGCAAGCGGCGACAAGACACTTTTGACAAATCCACGACAAGCCAGATTTGCATTGTGACATATTGGAAATATAAGCACTCGACAGGTACGAGATACACGTTGCACACAAGCATGTTAAATATGTTGCATCTATGTTAACAGCAGAGGAAATGAAAATAGTGTAAGGAACTATATTTTGCCGCATTGCAAGTGAGGTCACCAACTCGTCACCGCCTCTTGACTTGTCAAGACTGAAGTGAAGGAAAGGATTTCGAATACGTTTCTTGTTGTTGACTGTCGACACATGCTAAACGAGAGACGATAACTTGGGATTGCTTACTAGTTAGGCCATTTTTATTTGCAATTGTCATTACTTTTCTAGCTATCACAAATGTTAGACATGGCTGTTCTAAAACGTCCCCTCCCATTTATCAGATTGAAAATGATAACAGGTGACGTCACGTTTGTTGTTACTTCTGTCACGCCAGCACGTGACGGGTTGTAAAGTATACATACATTCCACTGCAGCTGTAGACTCTTACATATTTATGTATTTAATTGTTGACTTTGTTATCTGCTTGTGATATTAATTATCTAGATTTATAAATCATTGTCCTGACCATATTTTGCTAGATTTTCATTAACCATGGCATAATGTGTAAATTACTCGTATGACATTAACAATGAATTATCATTGACATGATTATTTAACCAGCTGTTAACTCTCTCCCTGCTGGATTATGCAAAAACACAACTCATTAGGGTGTCTCCGGTTGCCTTCAGCAGGGAAAGGGTTAATAAACAAGACTACAATAATCCGAGCTCAAATAATTCAACACCAGTCAGGGCAGGACCTTAATTAGGCTTCTCTGCTTGTCCGGGGCATGGGTTTGAAATATTGAGCAAGTAGACCAAATTATTCGAAAATAAATTAATATCTTATTTTTGCATTTTTCAGAAGTGAACTGGTTACTGTGCTAGTTTTCTAATCAACATGCAATATTCAATGTGACAATGATACTATTAGTATTATTAATTCAATGGAATATTATGAAGGTATATTGGTCCAATGGGACAAGCATATATATTTAACAATTTTAGCAGCACTTGTCGTTAGAGTAAAAGTACCCGATTTCGATTTGTCTGTACTGCAGTTAGGGTATCGATAATTTTAATAAACATTTTTTTTTTAATATCTGTGAATTCCTATATTTTCTTTTTCATTATTCATATCTATATTTTTTGTATAGTTACTAGTAGTGTGATATAAGATGCTCCTACTGGTTTCAACCACCAGTGTTGCCCCTTTGGCTCAGTGGGTAGAGAGTTGGACTCGCAATCCAGCAACTGGGGTTTGAATGGCACTGAATGTGACAAAAGACGCCCAACATGTATTCATGTTATTCCTGGCCGCTCTTCTGATTGTCTGATAGATAATTCCTAGCTTCTCAGTCGACAGTGACTGATTTAGTGACTTGAGGACAAGTCATCATATGGAGGAGAATTGTAGCAGGTTGTGATATCAGACGCTCCTACTGCATGGTCTTAACCAGTTGGGGGTTACTACTTTGGCTCAGTTGGTAGAGTATTGGACTCCCTGGCAACTCAGGTTTAAGTCCCATGATCGGCAGGACCTGTGACAAAATGTATAGCAATATAAAGACATTTTATGCTATTTTGTCGTATTACCAGTGATTACTGTACTAAATCTTGATGGTTCTCACCTCCAGTTTTACTGTTTGCAGGTATCCAGTGATTATATTGGTTGAAGATGATGAGTGATAGACCCGATTACCTGAACCATATGTGAAGTTGAGGACCAAATATGACGACGCCCATCAAGGATCCGTTTGATGACCTGCTGGACATGGGGTCATCTGATCAACCTCCACTACCCACGTCCAACCCGCCAGGGGTCAGTATTGAAATGACAAAACATACCCATGGCCTTTGATAGACATTCCAATTTGTCAAGATTCTTTTTATGCATTGACTAGTTTGTTTTGGTTTTTATATATTAACTGCCAACCAGAGTACTTATATTCCTCCCTTCCTACTTCCAATAGCAGGATATGGTTAACAGATAATCATATGTTTCTAAAGCTACAGTTTATGTGAAAATAACCATGCTGTTAGTTATTGATAAGTGTACAGTGTGCATTCATAATCCTTTGTTCATCAGTACCAGACCGTCCTCGCTGGTATGCTCATTGCTACAGGTACTGCAGGTGTATGTGTACAGTACCTGCAAACAGTAAAGCTGTAAATACTGTTGAAAGTGGTTCCAAGCACCACCTAAAAAAATAAATATTTTCCAAGGTTTTCAGGTGGGACAATTGCTAGAATTGTTATCATAGTTATCGGTATTTCAGATGGAGATGTTAGAGATGGAGGAGGATAGGGTTGTGGTGGAGGGGGTGTGGGTGTTCAACAGTGTTAGAATTGTTATCATAGTTATCGGTATTTCAGATGGAGATGTTGGAGATGGAGGAGGATAGGGTTGTGGTGGAGGGTGTGTGGGTGTTCAACAGTCTTAGAAATTACTGCTGGAAACTTACTGGTGCGAATAATGATAAAAATAAAAATAAATTGAAAAAAACATTAATTTCTACTTGCCCTTAGAATACCTTTAGCATTGGGAGAAATGTAAGGTAAATGTAGATCATGGTTAAAGCTTGTCACAAGTGGTTTTTCCTACTTAAATTGATTTCAATTTCTTCATTTCTGTATATAGAATATAGATGTATTCAATTATTTTCACAGGGTGACTCGTGGATGGTACTGTCAAAGGAAGAAGACGACTTCCAGTCAATTACCGCTGATGACTTGTTCGGCAGCGGTTCATCAAGTCGGAAAGCTCACGGATCTACTTTCGATGACTTGTTCGGGGAAGGATCGAGCAGTAATAAAGCCAAGAGCACTCATGGGTCAACATTCGATGACCTCTTCAATGAACCATCACAAAAGTTGGACTCTAGTCACGGGACTGCTTTTAAGGATATTTTAGGTACAGACATCGACAAGCAACCAACTGCTGATTCTTCTGGAGAAACGAGCAGCAAATCGTCAGGAAAAACTGAAAAAGTTACAGTGGATGACTTGTTTACAGATACTCCCACGAAATCTGAAACTATCACACCTAATTGGGATGAAGGAATTGATGAATTGTTCGGAAGTGGAAAGCCGGCCACAAAAGTAGAAAAGACTGACGAGGCCCTAGATGACCTCTTTGCACTCGGGACAAAGAAAACAAAGGATGACGTGACTGAGAAGCCAGCAAAGTCAACTGAAGATGCCTTGGCTGACATATTTGGAGAACCTGTCGTCAAAAGAGAGAAATCGAGGTCAAGAGATACCCCAGTCAAAAAGACCACCGAATCTGCAGAAGAGTCATTAATTGATATCTTCGGGCCACCTCAGACTGAGAAATCGCCAGCTAAGAAAGCTGATCCAATACTTGATATTTTTGGGAATGACTCCAATGTCAAAGACGAGAACAAGAAGGACCTTTTTGCGATGGAATCTGAAAATGTGTCTGAGGATCTATTCAAGTCGTCGCCTATTATCAAGTCTGCTGAATCCAAATATGACGATCTGTTTGGAGGAAATTCATCAACTATCGAGACCCCAGAAGATCACAAGACCGATGGTGCTGATACCAGAGGAGAAAACGATGGTGCCATTCCCAAGATGGGAAAAAGTGACCTTGACCTCTTTCTTGATGTTGAGCCAACCTTGACCTCCAATGAGAGTAAAAAGGATAATGACACCGCAGAGGAAATGTTTAGCGACAAGCATGACGGAAAAGCTGAGGCTGTTGTCTCCCCTGTAGAGGTTGTTGTCTCCCCTGTAGAAGAAAGTGCAAAGGTTAGTACCATAATCATGGATATTATTAAATTATTAATAGCTAAATTTTAGAGCATAACCTGTACATCTACTCTAATCTATTTATATAGCACCGAGTCTCAGCTATCCTGTTCACAGGCACTTTACAATAAGACTGAAATGTAGAATGAATCTAGTTCAAGTACTAATACTATAATTCATTACTCTGATAATTCGTACAAGATAAATTAATTAAATTTGTTGCTGTTAAAAATTATTTGAAAAGATGAAAATTGAAATTGATCTGCAGCGGTTAATACTAACATTTTGAAGCACTAGTCCTGATAATGATAACATATAGTAAAAGCCTAATAAATCCTAAATTTCTACTAGTCCTTAGGATACCTATTGGGCATTTTGGCTTTGGCTACAGGACTAGTGTTAGTATTAACCCATGGATCTGTGTTCGTATAATTAAGGACAACCAAATTAAAGTATCAAATATGGTTGTACTTGAAATGGTAAATAAATAAAGGATAAAAAAGAAATGTAATTTAAAATTTGAAAAATATTTAGAAAATTCAGATTTGAAAATAAGTGGTAATGTTTGTATTTTCATGATTTTCATGGTCTGAATTTATTTGGGGTGGGGGAGGGGGGGCAATTATTTTAGGTGTTAGAATTATTAGAGGGTTCGAATTACTACTAGAGTAATTACAGTACAGCATATTGGTGTGCTATTGTAAGTAAATGCAATTCCTTCTAACATGTTTAATTGGTATTTCAGAAAGTGTCATCCATTTTCAGTGTTTTGGTCTGGAAGATTTGCTACAGATCAAAATATTTCTCACATGTACCAATATATGTTTGTACTTCCAGACTTCCATGGGTGGAAATGCTGATGATATTGATTTCACAGTGATAGAGGTAAATATAACTTGTTGTACACTTGTTAGTTAAAGATGATATTTTTTTGATAGTATTAATGACAATTTTCACGGATTATTGCTTGATCAAATGTGTGCAAATATTTTGAGAAAATGTAAAGTAATAACATATCACTGCACCACAATCATAATCACAAACTTAAGGTTCGCTAGTGATAATGTATGGCTTCCAACATAGGACACCTCTTTATTGGATCTCCACCTGAGTCGACACAAGACATCGCTACGGAAGCGAGGCTCATTGGCCAGAAGAAAGAAGCCGACGCGCAGCAGTATGCGACCAGCTGAGGATATCTTTGCATCATCATCCAATGGAGGAGGTAAAGCTCTGATTGGGCATCACATTCTCAGTTCCCTTTTCAGCCATGTCATAGGCTAGGAGGGTTTCGTTTTTCCAATCGTATTTCTCTTGTCACATTAATTCCCAGCCACTGCAGTGGCCCAATCCCTTCGCCACCATTGTTGGCATCCCATTCCCATTATGTCCAATCACCATGCCTGTTAGTGTTATGGCCCTCAGCCACTACATTACTGCAGCATTAGCAGTTTAGTTCCGGCCACCAGTGTGGCCCAACACATAGCCACCACATTGGCAGCGATGGAAACTTGCCTATAAAACTTACTAGCCCAAATAGTGATACAAATAAAAAATGTTTATAAAAAACATGGATTTCTACTAGCCCTATGGATACCTTTAGCATCGGGAGAAATTGCCCGGGCTAGTGTTAATTTCCATCCCTGCAGTGGCATCTCCAACCCCGCTATAGCCTAAAGTAGCAGCAGCTGAGGTAGCCCCCTAGTTCAATATTTTACTCATTGAAATAATTGATATATATATACCCTCAATTCTGTGTTTTGTAGTATGTAGTATGTAAATATTTGGAAAGAATAAAAGGACGAAAAGTAATTTTTTTTATTTGTCAGGATTTGTTCTGTCCCGCAGTATCAATTACAAATGAGGTCATAGATACCAGTTATCATGCATTCTTTATAATGATCGATGTTGGTATAAAGTTGAAGATTTCTATCAATGTTTCATAGCTTGTATGTATCCATTGCCAGACATTGACGGAGATAAGAAGAACAGTGATGACGATGAGGAGCCGGTGCCGTTTCCTGGCAACAAGGAGGATGACAAGGGAGATAATCAGACACCTGTTCTGGAGAAGAAATCTCCGGTCGCTGGAGGAATGATGATGATAGGTCCCGGTGCACTTGCTCAGTCAGAGGTAGCTATACCCAGGATACTTCATTGTATACATATCCAGGGCTGTAGGAAATTTTAACTGACTGGGAAATAAATAGAATTGTTTCAAGTTATTGGGCCTGTCCAAAATATGCCATTTTCGAGCGAGTATTAATTGATAGTTCACGTCCCATTAATTCAATCTGTCCCATTCTATTCTAAAGTGATACTGATAAACATAAGTTCATTCACCACACCGTACATAATTATATCTATTGAAATTATCACTTTGGATTTTTTATTTTTTATTTCTAGCTCATGAAAGGTATCATGCGAAAGGGTCGTAAAGATTCTGGTGCTAAGAATGAAAATGTAGCGTCATCCAATCAAAGTTCACTATCTAAAACAGCAACAAACAATGAGCCATCGGTACCTGCCTCAGACAAGGAAGAGAAAGCAAAACCCAAAGTTTCTGGTTCCCCGATAAACAAATTGTTCGGTGCGTTTAAGCCTGATTCAAAATCTAGCTCCTCCAAAGATGAAACAAAACATCTGGTGACTGCAATGAAACCTGAAACACAGGAAGTCAAAAGCAGACCAACCAGCGTATCTAAGTTGGATGAAGACAAATCTAAATCTGTGAGTGTGAGCACTCCTCCTAAACCTGTGAGTGTGATCGCTCCCCCTAAACCTGAGAGAGTGAGCACTCCCTCTAAACCCGAGAGTGTGAGCACTCTTCCTGAACCTGTGAGTGTGAGCACTCCGCCTAAACCTGAGAGTGTCGGCACTCCCCCTAAACCTGAGCGTGTCGGCACTCCCCCTAGAAGTGATAGTGACGAGAAGCAGGGTATGGGCAACAAGCCAGTCATTAAAACTAACAAACCCCAAATACAGGCAAGGTCTCCTGCCGTCTCTGCCTCGGACAGTAAAGTTAAGGAGACATTGTTTAGTGAAACCTCCCTAAAGCCAGTCACTCCTTTGCCTAGGACCTCAATGAGCAATACCGACAACAACAAACGTAGCCCATTTTCAACCGCCCTCAAGCCAATTTCACCAAACGTGCCTGAAAAGACGTCAACGGAGAAAAAGTCGTCCGTCATTCTGGAAAAGGTCACCCTACGCTCGACTCGCAGTTCAGCGGGCGATGCAAAAGTGACCAGTCCGACAACGGAGAACAAAGCGATTGTTCCGGATCTAGCCGAGAGGAAGAACTCGCTGAGGAGAGTTAAGAAGGCAGATGAGTCGGCCGAGACTAAAGAAGGAACCAAGTCGGAACCCTCATGGCTGAAAGACATGAAAAGACGAAGTTGGTCTCGGGGGAGTGACGAGGGCAATGTGACTGTTCCGGAGATGAGATCGCCGGCGGTTAAGACGAGTCTGGGCGACCCCATCAAGCTGTAGGAGACTAGGCCGAGCAAAGTGAACAGATCTGAAGAGAGCCCTCGGAAGTCTGTCTCGGAGAAGCCCAATGTGTTGCCAGACAAGCCCAGTGTGTTGCCAAACAAGCCCAAGCTTGCCAAGAAGCCTGCTATTGACCGACCCAAGCCCAAAGTTGATGGTATGGAATTTATTTGATATCATGTAGTTATTTATCATTACATATTTTTACCTCCTTCTACCATGCAATCACACAATGATGGAATAAAGCAGTTACTATTTGGATTAAATAAAAGTACATATATGTATATGCAGTGTAGAGAATAGGTCAATACATGTATAATGTGTACATGAAACATATGTAGGACAATATCATGTACAGTTATCTCCCTTGGTCTCGGCTACCCCAGTCAAGAGGGCTGTCTGTGTACAGGAAACACAAATCTGATTGGTCAGTAATGCTTGTGTCATGTTCATAAAACCAGTTTTGGTGATAATGGACATGCGCATGCAGCCCAACACTCCTGTTAAATATTCCCAATCAAACACGGCCAGTTTGGGTAAGGTTATCTTGCATGTTTTCAGTTTTCAGTTATTCCTTCCCATTTTCAGTTATTCCGTATTGTTTTCAGTAATTTCCAGTTTGAACGGACGAGGTGAAAGTCCCAGCAAATCGAGCAATGGCGTCAAGGAGACAAATGTCATCAATGATGACACGCCGTCATGGAAACGGGAATTGGCCGAGAGAAACAAAAAGAAAAAGCCTGAAGGGGTTAGTTTTGGTTAATATGCAGGGATCAAAATTAACACTCACCTGCTCGCCTGGGCCAATTCTCCCAATGCTAAAGGTACCTTAAGGGCGAGCAAAAATTAATAACATTTGTTATTTGTATCACATGTCATGCAAGTTAGTTTTAAAGTTAGTTTCTACCCCTGCTCAATGTGTTAACCACCTACTTGTTGATTAATGTAGCTGAACCTGTTAATCACCCAATTGTTAATTAATTGCTAAGATTTACCCCAAAACAATGCACATTCCTATAAAAGGACTTCATCATTGAATTAAATGTTCCTATGAAACTGGGCAACCATTTTTTTTGCACAAAGCTAACACAAGGTTATCACATGATACTTATAATAAGGAACATAACGCTACTCTTTTCAATGAATGAAGACATATGAGGGAACCACCATTAGAAATTTAGCATTCTTCATGTTGTTGTACCGAGACTTTACTGAGCTTTTAGACACATGTATCTATTTAATTTGTGTTATTGATTTTCCAGCCGTCTCCACCGAAAACAGAAACACCCCCAGAGGTCACTGTTAATTGGCGATCACAGCTGTCACAGAAAAAGAGGAAACCAGTTGTTACAGGGACTGGTGAGTCCTACAGAAACTTGCTCTTAGTACAGTATACTGTCCCCTTGATATAACACGGTTCGATACACAGCGGATTCGGATATAAGGCGGGGTCATATGTGGATCATATTTTTATTTTTGTTATTTACCTGTACTATCGTATAAGGTGGGTGCTATAAGGCAGGGGGTATGTCATGGTCCCCAAATTCAGCATTATATCGGGGGGACACGATATAATGTGATGTGATACGATATAATGTGTTGTGAAACCATGCCATGCAATTACCTTACATTTGCATTACAATCAATACAATTCAACAAACATGATAACAATACAATGTTTACTTTACAGTTAACCTATATGTGTGTGCTAGTATCTGCATGTACATGTGATTCATTACTTTTCAACTTTAACAATAAAATTATCTGTTGAATAAAATAAAATGTCTTTTGGTTTGGTGAACGATTCTAGATTTGAAGATGTTAAATATTATTTTGATCAAAATTAGTGATGTTTCTTTCGTTGAGCCAGCTAGGTTTTGCATGCACTGTTAAGGTATTTCTGGTAGCTAGATAGTTTCATTTGACAAGCTACCCGGCAATTTTCTAGCTGACGTGCACTGCTTGTGCCGGTATCTGGTAACCAATGCACCTCGGTTGGACAGAAGCCATGTTGGAAGTGAGCTGAGTTGTTTGATTTGAACTTGTCGTGTGATGTACACGTGAATCTTTCAAAGCAGCTTGCCGCTTTCTGACAAATCAAGCATCCCTATCAAGTTTCAACAACTTTTAGAGTTGTGTCCCTTTGTTGAACAGGAGATGGCAAGACCAACAGTGCTGACATGAAACAGCCGGAGTGGGCAATACAAGCTGAGCAGCGCAGGGCAAGACTTGCCAGTGAGTAAACACTTTGGATGAAAATATACGTGAAACATTGGAGATAGTAAATCCTTAATTATTCCTGAAAATATTTCTATACACAGCTCTAGACTAATGACCAAAATACATGGTCTATTTAAATTATACTGCAGGCAAAGTAGTTTTTAAACATACCTGTATTGCACCTTTGGTGCCTTTGCAACTTGCCCTGACTAGCCATGCAGCATTGCAGGCAAGTAACTCAAAACAAATAGCCTTGAGCCTGTTTGTCAAATGGGTTATTAGATATCTCATTAACAAAAGCTACGTTGTTAACTGATCAGCAAATAGAATACATGTATGTGCCTTCCTGTAATATATTCTGTGTTTTGAGATTCAGTTTCTTTGCCTCAATGTTTGCCCAACCATTCACAGGTTGATGTTTTCCTGTTTGTACCATATGTTATCTTGTTTTCAGAATCTGGTATTCTTGGACAAAAGTGAAAAGTGATGGTGAAGTCTTTTCTTGATTATCCGCTTGTTTATGCTCAGCTTGTGTCACGCGACACAATAACACAAACAGCCAATGTACATATGCTACTTTCTAGGAGTGTCACAAAGTGCTGTAAGGCACCCGTTCAACAGAACAACCATAACGTAAGAATACTATTACGACTCTCGCAGTTGAAAGTGCTGTTCCACAAAACGATTACAGAGCAATCGTGAAGATACCCCGATTGGAATAAGATTTGGAATTATAAGATTTTTTATTAATCTATGCACGTGGAAATAAGAAGACTGATTTTCAACAGTATTTCTGTCCATTCACTCCCTTTTTTTATATTGCAGAATTACTCACTATTATAACATTATTACACCATAAGTATTGCATTATCATGTGATATTATTATGTTATTATGACATATTAATATTTATTACACTACCACTGAGATATCTCACTAGTGTAATATCACTTTTGCACTATACATGGTGGTATATGTACTACCTTTCCTGATTTTAGCTGGTGTGTCATTTGAACAAATGACATCCAATGTTCCAAGTTTTAAAAATCTTAATGAAGACTACCAAATTTTGTGTGTGTCATATTTCACAAGTTTTATTTCCACCATTCCTTGACGATTTTAAAGTAGTATTTCTTTTGAATTCAGTTGAATATTTATTTGTGAATATGCATAAAACATGCATCAAGTGAGTCAACTATTTAGACATTCCATGTTCACATGTCGATTTCAGTATCTTTGTAGGCTACTCATGTATTCATGTGCATATTCTAAACTGATGGAAAACAGACTCATCAACAGGTTTATTTTCATGTAGGGGTTGGTAGTGAAACATACAGGCCAACTCTGTTAGTAGACATCTGACAACAGGTGCATTTTTATACCAAATTAGGGCTTGGGAGATCATTGGTTGTTTTCAATAAATTATATCCTAAATATAGCAGTAATTTGAAGGTACGTGGCAATGAAGTTACGCTCACACCCATTGTCAGATGAAATTTGGATAGTAACTTAAGAGGATCGTATCTTATGATTGTTTTGTTGAATGTTATATGAATCGTAATGGCTAAGAGAACAACTACGGTATTGTGAATTGAAACTCTCGTAGCACTACACTTGCGTGGAATGAGGGCCCACATCGCACAACACATTGGAACAACATCTAATATGATTTATATTTCTTTATAGGTTGCGCCTGTAGATATTAACCCCAAAACCAAATGTACATATTTTTATTTCTAAGCTGTGTTACAATCACTTTCACAACACATTATCATAAAAACCACTGTACATATTATCAAGACCAAATTTACTATTCACCAAGGAAATGTTTGATGATACTGCTCCTCCAACCTATGTAGAATGTGATTTTGTAGACTAATTAAGTGTGATCTTGTTAATTAGTTATCAACAGCCCATATAACATGTATAAGGTAATGTTTTGGTGCTCAATGTGTTCTTTGACCAATATATAGACGACACAAACTCTTTCAGAGCTTAAGAGTCTGTTTATGATTGATTGAAACATTGCTTTACATCACAGCGGGAATATCTCGCCCATAGGCGACAACAGTCTGTTTATGCTTTATGCTTTATTCCAGTCCATATTAATCATGTTAATGAACAATTACTATTACTGCTGATGTATTTTTTTTATATAAGTTTGTTCCAAGCTATTGCAGAGGTGGATACAGGTATTTGAAACAGTAGAGGTGCGGAATTGTTTGTAAAAGTTGTGAATGAGCTCTTTTTACATTGTACACTGAACT